>JAMQGT020012100.1:0-166700 GCA_024447675.2 Pterophyllum scalare | reverse complement strand
CTGACCTGAATCCTATTGAGATGTTGTGGTATGACCTTAAAAAGGCCGTTCATGCTCGAAAACCCTCTAATGTAACTGAATTAGGACAATTCTGCAAAGATGAGTGGGCCAAAATTCCTCCAGAACGCTGTAAAAGCCTCATTGCAAGTTATCGCAAACGCTTGGTTGCAGTTGTTGCTGCTAAGGGTGGCCCAACCAGTTATTAGGTTTAGGGGGCAATCACTTTTTCACACAGGGCCATGATGGTTTGGATTTTTCTTCACCTTTAATAATAAACACCTTCATTTACAAATTGCATTTTGTGTTTACTTGTGTTATCCTTGACTATTGTTTAAATTGGTTTGATGTTCCGAAACACTTAAGTGTGACAAACATGCAAAAAAACAGGAAATGAGGAAGGGGGCAAACACTTTTTCACACCACTGTACAAAATGCTTCATTTAATTATTTTACATGTGTTTTAAGAGAGCCAGCATAAGAAATCTACTAGTTTTGTGCTTGTCACAATGCTTATCTTATCATCCTGCATCGGTACACAGGAAATTATTACCTTACCAGGAATGAGGATCCAGGAATAGCAAAGGATTGCTTGTAGAGATAAGCACTGCAGAAGAGCAGAAGGACATATCCAGTGTGCTCTGTCTTGTAAAACTGCAAGAGTTCAGCGAGTTCCCTCAGCTCCTCCAAGTCTGAAGGGAACTTTAACCTGTGAAAACATTCACATTTAAGTTAGTCACCTCTATCATGCTGCTTATACTTTTACGTAAGGACCGGAAGTACAGAAAAAAATATCACTGATCAAAGACGTTTCAACTTTGAGTTAGTTTGACAGTTAAATTAGCTGAAAGAGTAACTTCTATGTAAGGCCTATAAGGATGGCTTGATACCTATGCTGATCTGCTGAAACTGATGCCAATCCAAACCCATCTTTTTACCTTACTTAAAAAAAAACAGAGCTCTTTTTTTTTGGATAATGTCTGAGCTAGAGAAATATTTTCTCACCATCATCCGTGCTAACAATGACACATCTCTCTTTACTCCAAGATGTGCTCAAAGTTTAATCCTGTTTACATTCAACAGCCACTCATTAATGGTACCTTGTTAGTACCAGGCTGGACCCCCTTTTGCTTTCAGATCTGCCTTCATTCTTTGTGGCATAGATTCAATGAGGTGCTCAGAGATTTTGGTCCATATTGACATGATAGCGTCACACAGATTTGTCAGCTGCGCATCCATGATGTCAATTTCCACCACATCCCAAATGTACTCTATTGGATTGAAATCTGGTGACTGTGGAGTACAACTAACACATGGTCATGTTCAAGAAAGCAGGGTTGAGATGATTTGAGCTTTGTGATATGGTGTGTTATTCTAGTGGAAGCAGCCACCAGAAGATGGGTACACTGTAGTCATAAAAGGATGGACATGGTCAGCAACAATACTCAGGCAGGCTGTGGTGTCTAACTGATGCCCAGATGGTACTATGGGGCCCAAAATGTGACAAGAAAATATCCCTACACTATTACAGAAACTACAGCAGCCTGATTCACTGATACAAGGCAAGCTGTATCCATGCTTTTATGTTGTTTCTGACCCTACTATCTGAATGTTGCCACAGAAACCACCACTCATCAGACCATTAAACATATTTCCAATCTTCTATTGTCCATTTTTAGTGAACCCATGTGAACTGTAGTCTCAATTTCCCGTACTGAGCTGAGAGGAGTGGCACCTGGTGTGGCCTTCTGCTGCTGTAGCCCATCTGCTCCAAGGTTCGAGGCGTTGTACATTCAGAGATGCTCTTATGCATACCTTGGTTGTAACAAGTGGGTATTTGAGTTACTGTTGCCTTCCTATCAGCTCAAAGCAGTCTGATCATTCTCCTGTGACCTCAACAAGGCATTTTCACCCAGAGAACTTCCACTCACTTCATGTGACTGGCTGATTAGGTATCTGTGTTAATAAGCAGCTGAAGAAGCATATCTAACAAAGGGGCCAGCAAATCTAGGGTAATGGATGGCATGTGCATCAAGTTATGCCTCTGTCCACCAAGCGATCCAGTGAGTTTAGCCAGTATCTGATAGGCTTTTGGGGTGACCGCACTTAAAATCATGATTGGTCTGCATGTGATTTAGGCAAAGAGCCAGTGTGTTACCCCAGTGAGAATTTGCCTGTGACAATTTTATGAATGAGAAACGTATTTTAATCACAGGCCTTCTTCTTTTTCATTCATTACCAAAACTATACTTAGCTGAAAAAATACAAGTGGAGCCCAGATAAGCACCAGACAATGCAGGAAGGTACTGACCATTGAACATGGTTTAATTATTTCAACCAAAATCAAACGAATAATAAAATCAACAGCAAAACTCTTGTTTTATGTGTTATGACCTGATAACCTTTACAGGTTGAAGCAGAAGCAAAAACTGGACCACTTTTACTTTAGCTTTTCTAAAGGGGGCTTCAGAAATTCAGCTCTAGAAATTCCTTATTTACAAAGCTAGTGTTTCAGAAGAAGCTGAAGTCACTGCAGTTTTTTTAAGTGTTTTAAAAGCTGTAAATACTGATGCCAGCATTTTCATGAATTGCATGCTAACATTAGCTCACTTGTGACACATCGGGGTTGAAGTTTAAATAAATGTAAATTTTGCACAGCCTGTAATATCACCCCGAAAACTATCTAACAGCTAACGGCTAACATCAGTCACCTGCTGGGCTCTTCATTTTCTGAGGGGTCGCTGGGCTGGTACTGCTCGGACTCCGCCGCTTCCACATGTCCAGCCTCGGCGCTCCGGGGAGGACGTCTTCGGTCCCGCAGGAAGGTACAAGGACAGGGAATACAGATACAAGCTGGCTGCGGCGACAACTGCGATAAGTCCTACAAGGGAGCGCATGTTCCCTCAGTTTGTTAGCCGGAACGAAGCTTCACCGCCCGGCTGCTGTCAGAGAGGAAAACAACGGTAAGAAGCGGGGACCAACCACCGCGGTGACGTCACATCCTCACGTCAATAGAGCCCTTAAAAAATATAAATTATTAACCCACAAGTACCCAAGAGTGTATCTTATACTTTAATACCCAAATCCAACTGCGTGTCACTAACTAAAAAGGCGGCAAAAAAAGAAAAAAAAAGTAATATTAAGAACTCAGTATCCCGGCAGGGGGCGGTGGTGCGCTGAGTGGTTGCCGTAGAAGCAAGAGGGTTTGTTTACATGGAGGGAGAGGAAGTGTGACACAGGTGATGCAACGGTTGCCTTAACTGGATAGAAGTCAAGTTTCAAAGTTCAGTCTGCACAGAAGTGTGACATCTTCACGTATTCGGTCGACACCATGGCTCAGTACACTCGCGTTTCGGGCTCTGTGGGCTTGATTACTCTCCAAAGTCCTCCCGTTAATGCACTCAGGTGAGCTTATTTAATGAAATGGTCTGCACAGTTTCTTTTAGTGCAAGCTGTTTTCTTTTAGAGTGTCTGTTTATGCGAATTCATATGTGCCTGATTAATTTTATGTACAGTAGCACTGTAGCTGCAATAGAAATATGCAACTTGCACAAGAACAAGTAATAAAATCATAAAAGATAGTTCTGCACGACGAGAGAATAACTCGGATAAAATGTTTTACCAGAGGGTGGCGCTAGAGGCCGGAGTCGTGCCAGAGAAGTGATCATCTGCCAAAAAACGATGACAGTTGCTCAGACTTTCTGAACTAATGATTATAATAATATAATGATGATATTGTATAATGATTATAATATAGAACACAGAGTAGGTACAATAATGCAGAGTCATCTGGATACTTGCAAAACAGGTCATTTCTTTATAACCCCCTCATAAATCCTGGTGACTACAGCCTTTTTACATAACTGTATTAGTCTGACGGCTGTAGGAAATCACCTTTAACTTGCCACAGTTTAATATTGCATAAAATGAATTGGGAATAATCATACAGTGTCAAATTATTCCATCACTCACAGTGGCCATTCTTCTGCATATATAGTCAGTAGGTTTTGCTGTCTTTTAAGTACATTTTCATGATTGGTTAATCTCATTTAAAGTGCGCACTTTAGGGTACTTTAAAACCTCTGCTACTTTAGGAACAGGCTGAGGTTTAATCATTACAACAGACAACAGTAATTAATTAACAACACAGTGAAAACACATCCAACCACAGTGTGATCTGTTGTCCACTGGAACCTTTACAGGACCACTAAAGCTTGCTGAAGGGCACTTGAGCTGTGAGTGAAGGAGAACCACATTTCCCACACTAATGTACAGAGATATTATCCCATATTTGTTATATTCTAACTGATGCGTGCCTTATCAGTTTTAAGATTTTACTCCAGTAGCTTTTTAAGATGAAATTATCTATAGTGAGTTGTGACATTCAGAAAGAATGTAAATAGATGGTAATTATCTATGTTTGTAATACTCTGTCATTCTTTGCTACATTTTTTTTTTTAATTTTTGAAGAAGGACAACAGGAGAAAGGTTTACTGTCAGGTTTAATTTTTAACAAAGGGTTAAAAAGGACAGGTAAAGTTGTGACTTTTTTCCACGTGCAGTGCAGCGGTGAGGCAAGGCATCGTCGACATGATGCAGAGAGCGCTCAGTGAGCCAGAAGTGAAGTCTGTGGTCATCTGTGGCCAGAACGGAATATTCTGTGGGGGTACAGAGATGTTATTATTATTATTATTATTACATTAATATATTATATACCATGATATTATTTACATTGTGTCAGTATCCATCCATCCATATTCCTGCACCTATCCAAATGAAATTTGTTTTTGAGGTACATTTTTAAGAAGGCGCTCCACGACCATATTGAGGTGATCCTGCTTTGTTTCCTCTGTGTCTTCCCTTCAGTTTTCACAATGAGTGGCCCCCTAAGAAGGGAACAAAGTGCCAGTCAAGTTGCACTCAAATAGTCCCCCCCCCTTGTTCTTTTCAGTAGTTTTATTTTACATTTTTATTAATTTAATGTTAATGTTCCATCATTAAAATTCAACCTGTTGGATACTCCTAATGCAGTAAGAAAAATAACGGCAACACGGCCAGCCCCTGTCACTGCATTCGCAGGTGCAAATGGAAACATGAGAGCAAAATCAGAAGTAAATAATTGCATGTAAACATGATCCTACACACTGCATTTTTGGTACAAGTGCAGTAAGCATTAACTATTTGTGTCATTATATTTATCATCAATCAGTTTGCTTAACTGTTTTGTTTTATAAATTGATCAAAGATAGAGAAAAATGGGCTTACTCAGTCTAAAACACAAATGTATCCATCACACAAGACTAAGAAAAGTAATAATTGGCACTCAGAATAATTCATTACAGATCAGCATACGCATTTACTATTAAGTTCTTACTGTGTCTGTATTTAACTTCTCAATCATACTGTCAATTTGAATTTGTGCAACAGGAGCAGACATCAAGGAGTTTGGGGCAAATATGTCTGGGCCTCCACTGATACCAATCATCCACGCCATAGAGGCTGCTTCCAAGCCCGTGGTGGCAGCTATAGAGGGGATTGCTTTAGGAGGAGGCCTTGAGTTGGCTCTTGGCTGTCATTATCGGATTGCACATGCTAAAGTCAGTTCATGCTTCAGATCTCTCCGTCCCTCTCGGTCAGTGTCTCTTTTAATGTGAGCAATGAACCACATCAATGTCTGTCAGTGTTGTGAAGTTACTTTTTTATTGTACAATTAGTTGTTTTTTTTTAATATATATACCTTTTGCAAGTGACTAGAAGTAGTCTGTTTGTCTGTGTTCATGCCTGAAAAGGAACCAAAAAAACATCTGCCTCTTAATAATGTTTTTGTCACTCACAGAAGCCATGCAGAAATCCACATATCATAGTCACAGGATAGAGAAAACAGTTTCTGCAAATATTAGCTTAACCTCCATAGTTCAGTGCCTTCCATTTATCAAATTTTGTGTTTTGATGTCCTTTTAGGCCAGAGTGGGTCTTCCAGAGGTGACTCTGGGTCTGCTGCCAGCTGCAGGGGGAAGCCAACGTCTGCCGAGGCTCATCGGTGTCCCAGCTGCCTTAGACCTCATCACCACAGGTAGTAGAAAGAGGTTAACACTGTCCTGGCTTAGATTAATAAATGTTTTAATGAACTAAACCAGGGAAGGGCTTTTCTGTGTCCAGCAGTGTTCTGTTTGTGTATATACATTTGTGTCTTTTAGCTGTAGTTATATCCCCAAATTGGCTCACATTTGGTTTCTGAAGGGCATGCTCTAAATAAGAAAGCAACCACAGATGTCACGCCATACAATCGTGTGAAAAATAAAGTTTTCAGAGGACTTCATGCAGTCCTGTAGAAAAACTAACTACACCCAATGATTCAATAGCTTGTAGAACCACCTTTAGCAGTAATAACTTGAAGCAGTTGTATTTTGTGTGACTTTATCAGTCTCTCACATCATTTTTTTTTTCTTTTTTCAGTGTTGCTTCAGTTCTTTGAGGTTTTCAGGTATTTTTTTTTATGACAGCTCTCTTATGGTTCCACCACAGCACTTCAATGAGATTGAGGTCTGGACTTTGACTGGACCATTGCAGCACCTCGATTCTTTTCATTTTTTAGCCATTCTGTTGTACATTTTCTGCTGTGCTTGGGGTCATTGTCCTGTTGAGTGACCCAGTTTTGGCCAAGCTTTAGCTGTTGGACAGATGACCTCACATTTGACTCTAGAATACTTTGGTATGCAGAGGGGTTCATGGTTGACTCAGTGAACTGCAAGGTGCCCAGGTCCTGTGGCTGCAAAACAAGCCCAAATCATCAGCCCTCCGCCACCATGCATGACGAGGTTTATGTCTGATATGCTGTGCTTGGTTTTTGCCAAACGTTGTGCTGTGCATTATGGCCAAACATCCCCACTTTGGTCTTGTTTATCCAAAAGACACTGTTCCAGAAGTCTTGTGTTTTGTTTAGATGCAATTCTTGCAAACCTAAGCCATGCTGCCATGTCTTTTTAGAGACAAGAGGCTTTCTCCTGGAAACCCTTTCAAACAAGCCATACCTTGTTCAGCCTTTTTAGAATTGTACTGTCATGAACTTTAATATTTAATGTGCTGACTGAGGCCTGTAGAGTCTGACATCTAGCTCTTGGGTTTGTCTGCAGTTTTTCTGGTCATTACATAGTCTGACCTTGGGGTGAATTTGCTGGAATGTCCACTCTTGAAAGATTGTGGAATTGTGTTAACACGCACCTGAATGTTCCGGACCAGCAAACTGCCAAAGGTCCTGCTTTCGTTGAGGTGCTCACACTTGCTGATGATCAGTTAATCAACTGCATCTGATTAGCAGCGCCCTGCTGCTACTTACCCCCCTTAATTCCTATGGAAGCAGTAAGGCTGCACTCACACTCAGCTTTCTTTTCCAGGACTGCAGTTATGAAAATAAACCAGGAGACAATTTACATTGATGACCAGCAGAGGTCAGCGGTTACCACAGGAGTGACTGTCCTGTTGAGACTGAATGAATTGTTCTTTTCAAACTATAATTCTTACTCTTTTTCTTTTTAAAGTCTGTTTTATTCTGTTAATTTATTTAGTTTTATGATCTTTTACCTTTCTTTAATTAAGGCCAAACTCAAACGGGGGATGGTGCGGTTTTATGCTGAGCATCTTAATGTCAAGGTCACCTGAAACGCTCATATAATTTCTCATTAATTTATATTCTGTTCATCATATCATTCATATGGAGCCTTGATGACTTTCGTGTCTCCCACAGGTCGCCACGTGACTGCTGCCGAGGCACTGAAACTCGGAATAGTGGATCAGGTTACTGATCACAACACTGTGAATCAAGCTGTGAAGTTTGCCCAGAGAGTTGCAGGTGAGGTGTGGGGGTAAAAAAGAGAAGCAAATGGTACTCACTGGCATAATATGCACTCTCTCTTCACTGGTTTAAAAATTGATTTTGTGGAAGCAGGCAAGAAATTCCACCTAGAGCAGTTATTTTAGGCAAGTCCGACATCAAGAAGCCCTGATATGTAGGTTGTGGAAGTAAAAGGTAGGAGAAAATGCAGCAGTCAGATCCTTCACCACAGAAGCCATAAATGTTTCATGGCTCTGTCAGATGTGCTCTGATGTCTTCACTGCTTTTGCTGTATTATTCAGAAGGGCGAAAAGGGACAAACTTTCCTAGAATATTAATAATGGGCCCTCACCAGTCGTTTTGGAGAATGAGGATTTCCCCGCACGTGTGGACCAGCTTCATTTACCCGCTGAATGGACTGTGAAGTGTGCCACATCCCTGTAGTTTAGGATGATTTATTAGTCTGTGGAAAACAGTGGCCCATTCAGATTTACTAGGTAGTGATAAACACTGACAGACAGCACTAGTAGGCACAGCCTGAATGGGGAAAAAATATAACAGAATTTAAGGTTGATTTAGTTCACTTTTGTAAAAATAAATGAATTTTTACCCATTTTGCTAAGCTAAGCAGCCCTATATTAGGCATACAGACATAAGAGTGGTATCAAACCTTTCATCCAACACTCAGAAAGAAAGCAGAGAAGCATATCAGCATGTACTATTCCCTTTATTCATTTGAGCATTTATGAGTGCATATTCCCCCTAGTACTGCAGAATAATGCACATACCACCCACTCTGCTGTGTGGTTCTGTGAGGGGAAGGTACATTTTGTTTAAGTCCTGCCTCGGCAGAGCCCTGCGAAGAGCTTTTGATTCTTCTCCATGAAACGAACGTGATATGATGTTTTCATGACTACACTGTAGGGTGCGTGCTGCTTTTTTCAGAGATGTCATCTTCATCTCTTGCGGAGAGTTCTTGGCAGTGACAGCTCGTTTCTAAGGCTAAGTTGGCAACAATCTCAATCATCTTTTGATTGTAAATCAAGCAAACCTAAAGCTTAACTGTTGACGCTTTGCACAGATGTATTGAGATTGTTGCCAACTTAGTTAGAAACGAGCTGTCACTGCCAAGAACTCTCGCAAGAGATGAAGTATGACATCTCTGAAAAAAGCAGCACGCACCCTACAGTGTAGTCATGAAAACATCATATCACGTTCGTTTTCATGGAGAAGAATCAAAAGCTCTCGCAGGGCTCTGCCGAGGTAGGACTAAACAAAATGTACCTTCCCCTCACAGAACCACACAGCAGAGTGGGTGGTATGTGCATTATGTCCGGTGCTTAGGGGAGTGTCAGCACTCATAAATGCTCAAATGAATAAAGGGAATAGTACATGCTGACATGCTTCTCTGCTTTCTTTCTGAGTGAGTTGGATGAAAGGTTTGATACCACTCTTATGTCTGTATGCCTAATATAGGGCTGCTTAGCTTAGCAAAATGGGTAAAAATTCATTTATTTTTACAAAAGTCAACTAAATCAACCTTAAATTCCGTTATATTTTTTCCCCATTCCAGGCTGTGCCCGACCAGTGCTGTCTGTCAGTGTTTATCACTACCTAGTAAATCTGAATGGGCCACTGTTTCCACAGACTAATAAATCATCCTAAACTACAGGGATGTGGCACACTTCACAGTCCATTCAGCGGGTAAATGAAGCTGGTCCACACGTGCGGGGAAATCCTCATTCTCCAAAACGACTGGTGAGGGCCCATTATTAATATTCTAGGAAAGTTTGTCCCTTTTCGCCCTTACTGAATAATACAGCAAAAGCAGTGAAGACATCAGAGGCACATCTGACAGAGCCATGAAACATTTATGGCTTCTGTGGTGAAGGATCTGACTGCTGCACTTTCTCCTACCTTTTACTTCCACAACCTACATATCAGGGCTTCTTGATGTCGGACTTGCCTAAAATAACTGCTCTAGGTGGAATTTCTTGCCTGCTTCCACAAAATCAATTTTTAAACCAGTGAAGAGAGAGTGCATATTATGCCAGTGAGTACCATTTGCTTCTCTTTTTTACCCCCACACCTCACCTGCAACTCTCTGGGCAAACTTCACAGCTTGATTCACAGTGTTGTGATCAGTAACCTGATCCACTATTCCGAGTTTCAGTGCCTCGGCAGCAGTCACGTGGCGACCTGTGGGAGACACGAAAGTCATCAAGGCTCCATATGAATGATATGATGAACAGAATATAAATTAATGAGAAATTATATGAGCGTTTCAGGTGACCTTGACATTAAGATGCTCAGCATAAAACCGCACCATCCCCCGTTTGAGTTTGGCCTTAATTAAAGAAAGGTAAAAGATCATAAAACTAAATAAATTAACAGAATAAAACAGACTTTAAAAAGAAAAAGAGTAAGAATTATAGTTTGAAAAGAACAATTCATTCAGTCTCAACAGGACAGTCACTCCTGTGGTAACCGCTGACCTCTGCTGGTCATCAATGTAAGTATTGTCTCCTGGTTTATTTTCATAACTGCAGTCCTGGAAAAGAAAGCTGAGTGTGAGTGCAGCCTTACTGCTTCCATAGGAATTAAGGGGGGTAAGTAGCAGCAGGGCGCTGCTAATCAGATGCAGTTGATTAACTGATCATCAGCAAGTGTGAGCACCTCAACGAAAGCAGGACCTTTGGCAGTTTGCTGGTCCGGAACATTCAGGTGCGTGTTAACACAATTCCACAATCTTTCAAGAGTGGACATTCCAGCAAATTCACCCCAAGGTCAGAGCTATGTAATGACCAGAAAAACTGCAGAAAACCCAAGAGCTAGATGTCAGACTCTACAGGCCTCAGTCAGCACATTAAATATTAAAGTTCATGACAGTACAATTCTAAAAAGGCTGAACAGGTATGGCTTGTTTGAAAGGGTTTCCAGGAGAAAGCCTCTTGTCTCTAGAGGCAGCATGGCTTAGGTTTGAAGAATTGCATCTAAACAAAACACAAGACTTCTGGAACAGTGTCTTTTGGATAAACAAGACCAAAGTGGGGATGTTTGGCCATAATGCACAGCACAACGTTTGGCAAAAACCAAGCACAGCATATCAGAATAAACCCGTCATGCTAGTGGCAGTGATGATTTGTGCTTGTTTTGCAGCCACAGGACCTGGGCATCTTGCAGTTCCTGAGTCAACCATGAACCCCTCTGCATACCAAAGTATTCTAGAGTCAAATGTGAGGTCATCTGTCCAACAGCTAAAGCTTGGCCAAAATTGGGTCACTCAACAGTACAATCGACCCCAAGCACAGCAGAAAATGTACAACAGAATGGCTAAAAAAGAAAAGAATCGAGGTGTTGCAATGGTCCAGTCAAAGTCCAGACCTCAATCTCATTGAAGTGCTGTGGTGGAACCATAAGAGAGCTGTCATAAAAAAAAATACCTGAAAACCTCAAAGAACTGAAGCAACACTGAAAAAAGAAAAAAAAAATGATGTGAGAGACTGATAAAGTCACACAAAATACAACTGCTTCAAGTTATTACTGCTAAAGGTGGTTCTACAAGCTATTGAATCATTGGGTGTAGTTAGTTTTTCTACAGGACTGCATGAAGTCCTCTGAAAACTTTATTTTTCACACGATTGTATGGCGTGACATCTGTGGTTGCTTTCTTATTTAGAGCATGCCCTTCAGAAACCAAATGTGAGCCAATTTGGGGATATAACTACAGCTAAAAGACACAAATGTATATACACAAACAGAACACTGCTGGACACAGAAAAGCCCTTCCCTGGTTTAGTTCATTAAAACATTTATTAATCTAAGCCAGGCACAGTGTTAACCTCTTTCTACTACCTGTGGTGATGAGGTCTAAGGCAGCTGGGACACCGATGAGCCTCGGCAGACGTTGGCTTCCCCCTGCAGCTGGCAGCAGACCCAGAGTCACCTCTGGAAGACCCACTCTGGCCTAAAAGGACATCAAAACACAAAATTTGATAAATGGAAGGCACTGAACTATGGAGGTTAAGCTAATATTTGCAGAAACTGTTTTCTCTATCCTGTGACTATGATATGTGGATTTCTGCATGGCTTCTGTGAGTGACAAAAACATTATTAAGAGGCAGATGTTTTTTTGGTTCCTTTTCAGGCATGAACACAGACAAACAGACTACTTCTAGTCACTTGCAAAAGGTATATATATTAAAAAAAACAACTAATTGTACAATAAAAAAGTAACTTCACAACACTGACAGACATTGATGTGGTTCATTGCTCACATTAAAAGAGACACTGACCGCAGAGGGACAGAGAGATCTGAAGCATGAACTAACTTTAGCATGTGCAATCCGATAATGACAGCCAAGAGCCAACTCAAGGCCTCCTCCTAAAGCAATCCCCTCATAGCTGCCACCACGGGCTTGGAAAGCAGCCTCTATGGCGTGGATCATTGGTATCAGTGGAGGCCCAGACATATTTGCCCCAAACTCCTTGATGTCTGCTCCTGTTGCACAAATTCAAATTGACAGTATGATTGAGAAGTTAAATACAGACACAGTAAGAACTTAATAGTAAATGCGTATGCTGATCTGTAATGAATTATTCTGAGTGCCAATTATTACTTTTCTTAGTCTTGTGTGATGGATACATTTGTGTTTTAGACTGAGTAAGCCCATTTTTCTCTATCTTTGATCATTTATAAACAAAACAGTTAAGCAAACTGATTGATGATAAATATAATGACACAAATAGTTAATGCTTACTGCACTTGTACCAAAAATGCAGTGTGTAGGATCATGTTTACATGCAATTATTTACTTCTGATTTTGCTCTCATGTTTCCATTTGCACCTGCGAATGCAGTGACAGGGGCTGGCCGTGTTGCCGTTATTTTTCTTACTGCATTAGGAGTATCCAACAGGTTGAATTTTAATGATGGAACATTAACATTAAATTAATAAAAATGTAAAATAAAACTACTGAAAAGAACAAGGGGGGGGACTATTTGAGTGCAACTTGACTGGCACTTTGTTCCCTTCTTAGGGGGCCACTCATTGTGAAAACTGAAGGGAAGACACAGAGGAAACAAAGCAGGATCACCTCAATATGGTCGTGGAGCGCCTTCTTAAAAATGTACCTCAAAAACAAATTTCATTTGGATAGGTGCAGGAATATGGATGGATGGATACTGACACAATGTAAATAATATCATGGTATATAATATATTAATGTAATAATAATAATAATAATAACATCTCTGTACCCCCACAGAATATTCCGTTCTGGCCACAGATGACCACAGACTTCACTTCTGGCTCACCGAGCGCTCTCTGCATCATGTCGACGATGCCTTGCCTCCACCGCTGCACTGCACGTGGAAAAAAAGTCACAACTTTACCTGTCCTTTTTCAACCCTTTGTTAAAAATTAAACCTGACAGTAAACCTTTCTCCTGTTGTCCTTCTTCAAAAATTAAAAAAAAAAATGTAGCAAAGAATGACAGAGTATTACAAACATAGATAATTACCATCTATTTACATTCTTTCTGAATGTCACAACTCACTATAGATAATTTCATCTTAAAAAGCTACTGGAGTAAAATCTTAAAACTGATAAGGCACGCATCAGTTAGAATATAACAAATATGGGATAATATCTCTGTACATTAGTGTGGGAAATGTGGTTCTCCTTCACTCACAGCTCAAGTGCCCTTCAGCAAGCTTTAGTGGTCCTGTAAAGGTTCCAGTGGACAACAGATCACACTGTGGTTGGATGTGTTTTCACTGTGTTGTTAATTAATTACTGTTGTCTGTTGTAATGATTAAACCTCAGCCTGTTCCTAAAGTAGCAGAGGTTTTAAAGTACCCTAAAGTGCGCACTTTAAATGAGATTAACCAATCATGAAAATGTACTTAAAAGACAGCAAAACCTACTGACTATATATGCAGAAGAATGGCCACTGTGAGTGATGGAATAATTTGACACTGTATGATTATTCCCAATTCATTTTATGCAATATTAAACTGTGGCAAGTTAAAGGTGATTTCCTACAGCCGTCAGACTAATACAGTTATGTAAAAAGGCTGTAGTCACCAGGATTTATGAGGGGGTTATAAAGAAATGACCTGTTTTGCAAGTATCCAGATGACTCTGCATTATTGTACCTACTCTGTGTTCTATATTATAATCATTATACAATATCATCATTATATTATTATAATCATTAGTTCAGAAAGTCTGACAACTGTCATCGTTTTTTGGCAGATGATCACTTCTTGGCACGACTCCGGCCTCTAGCGCCACCCTCTGGTAAAACATTTTATCCGAGTTATTCTCTCGTCGTGCAGAACTATCTTTTATGATTTTATTACTTGTTCTTGTGCAAGTTGCATATTTCTATTGCAGCTACAGTGCTACTGTACATAAAATTAATCAGGCACATATGAATTCGCATAAACAGACACTCTAAAAGAAAACAGCTTGCACTAAAAGAAACTGTGCAGACCATTTCATTAAATAAGCTCACCTGAGTGCATTAACGGGAGGACTTTGGAGAGTAATCAAGCCCACAGAGCCCGAAACGCGAGTGTACTGAGCCATGGTGTCGACCGAATACGTGAAGATGTCACACTTCTGTGCAGACTGAACTTTGAAACTTGACTTCTATCCAGTTAACAACGTTTCATCACCTGTGTCACACTTCCTCTCCCTCCATGTAAACAAACCCTCTTCTTCTACGGCAACCACTCAGCGCACCACCGCCCCCTACCGGGATCTGAGTTCTTAATATACTTTTTTTTTTCTTTTTTTGCCGCCTTTTTAGTTAGTGACACGCAGTTGGATTTGGGTATTAAAGTATAAGATACACTCTTGGGTACTTGTGGGTTAATAATTTATATTTTTTAAGGGCTCTATTGACGTGAGGATGTGACGTCACCGCGGTGGTTGGTCCCCGCTTCTTACCGTTGTTTTCCTCTCTGACAGCAGCCGGGCGGTGAAGCTTCGTTCCGGCTAACAAACTGAGGGAACATGCGCTCCCTTGTAGGACTTATCGCAGTTGTCGCCGCAGCCAGCTTGTATCTGTATTCCCTGTCCTTGTACCTTCCTGCGGGACCAAGAAGACGTCCTCCCCGGAGCGCCGAGGCTGGACATGTGGAAGCGGCGGAGTCCGAGCAGTACCAGCCCAGCGACCCCTCAGAAAATGAAGAGCCCAGCAGGTGACTGATGTTAGCCGTTAGCTGTTAGATAGTTTTCGGGGTGATATTACAGGCTGTGCAAAATTTACATTTATTTAAACTTCAACCCCGATGTGTCACAAGTGAGCTAATGTTAGCATGCAATTCATGAAAATGCTGGCATCAGTATTTACAGCTTTTAAAACACTTAAAAAAACTGCAGTGACTTCAGCTTCTTCTGAAACACTAGCTTTGTAAATAAGGAATTTCTAGAGCTGAATTTCTGAAGCCCCCTTTAGAAAAGCTAAAGTAAAAGTGGTCCAGTTTTTGCTTCTGCTTCAACCTGTAAAGGTTATCAGGTCATAACACATAAAACAAGAGTTTTGCTGTTGATTTTATTATTCGTTTGATTTTGGTTGAAATAATTAAACCATGTTCAATGGTCAGTACCTTCCTGCATTGTCTGGTGCTTATCTGGGCTCCACTTGTATTTTTTCAGCTAAGTATAGTTTTGGTAATGAATGAAAAAGAAGAAGGCCTGTGATTAAAATACGTTTCTCATTCATAAAATTGTCACAGGCAAATTCTCACTGGGGTAACACACTGGCTCTTTGCCTAAATCACATGCAGACCAATCATGATTTTAAGTGCGGTCACCCCAAAAGCCTATCAGATACTGGCTAAACTCACTGGATCGCTTGGTGGACAGAGGCATAACTTGATGCACATGCCATCCATTACCCTAGATTTGCTGGCCCCTTTGTTAGATATGCTTCTTCAGCTGCTTATTAACACAGATACCTAATCAGCCAGTCACATGAAGTGAGTGGAAGTTCTCTGGGTGAAAATGCCTTGTTGAGGTCACAGGAGAATGATCAGACTGCTTTGAGCTGATAGGAAGGCAACAGTAACTCAAATACCCACTTGTTACAACCAAGGTATGCATAAGAGCATCTCTGAATGTACAACGCCTCGAACCTTGGAGCAGATGGGCTACAGCAGCAGAAGGCCACACCAGGTGCCACTCCTCTCAGCTCAGTACGGGAAATTGAGACTACAGTTCACATGGGTTCACTAAAAATGGACAATAGAAGATTGGAAATATGTTTAATGGTCTGATGAGTGGTGGTTTCTGTGGCAACATTCAGATAGTAGGGTCAGAAACAACATAAAAGCATGGATACAGCTTGCCTTGTATCAGTGAATCAGGCTGCTGTAGTTTCTGTAATAGTGTAGGGATATTTTCTTGTCACATTTTGGGCCCCATAGTACCATCTGGGCATCAGTTAGACACCACAGCCTGCCTGAGTATTGTTGCTGACCATGTCCATCCTTTTATGACTACAGTGTACCCATCTTCTGGTGGCTGCTTCCACTAGAATAACACACCATATCACAAAGCTCAAATCATCTCAACCCTGCTTTCTTGAACATGACCATGTGTTAGTTGTACTCCACAGTCACCAGATTTCAATCCAATAGAGTACATTTGGGATGTGGTGGAAATTGACATCATGGATGCGCAGCTGACAAATCTGTGTGACGCTATCATGTCAATATGGACCAAAATCTCTGAGCACCTCATTGAATCTATGCCACAAAGAATGAAGGCAGATCTGAAAGCAAAAGGGGGTCCAGCCTGGTACTAACAAGGTACCATTAATGAGTGGCTGTTGAATGTAAACAGGATTAAACTTTGAGCACATCTTGGAGTAAAGAGAGATGTGTCATTGTTAGCACGGATGATGGTGAGAAAATATTTCTCTAGCTCAGACATTATCCAAAAAAAAAGAGCTCTGTTTTTTTTTAAGTAAGGTAAAAAGATGGGTTTGGATTGGCATCAGTTTCAGCAGATCAGCATAGGTATCAAGCCATCCTTATAGGCCTTACATAGAAGTTACTCTTTCAGCTAATTTAACTGTCAAACTAACTCAAAGTTGAAACGTCTTTGATCAGTGATATTTTTTTCTGTACTTCCGGTCCTTACGTAAAAGTATAAGCAGCATGATAGAGGTGACTAACTTAAATGTGAATGTTTTCACAGGTTAAAGTTCCCTTCAGACTTGGAGGAGCTGAGGGAACTCGCTGAACTCTTGCAGTTTTACAAGACAGAGCACACTGGATATGTCCTTCTGCTCTTCTGCAGTGCTTATCTCTACAAGCAATCCTTTGCTATTCCTGGATCCTCATTCCTGGTAAGGTAATAATTTCCTGTGTACCGATGCAGGATGATAAGATAAGCATTGTGACAAGCACAAAACTAGTAGATTTCTTATGCTGGCTCTCTTAAAACACATGTAAAATAATTAAATGAAGCATTTTGTACAGTGGTGTGAAAAAGTGTTTGCCCCCTTCCTCATTTCCTGTTTTTTTGCATGTTTGTCACACTTAAGTGTTTCGGAACATCAAACCAATTTAAACAATAGTCAAGGATAACACAAGTAAACACAAAATGCAATTTGTAAATGAAGGTGTTTATTATTAAAGGTGAAGAAAAATCCAAACCATCATGGCCCTGTGTGAAAAAGTGATTGCCCCCTAAACCTAATAACTGGTTGGGCCACCCTTAGCAGCAACAACTGCAACCAAGCGTTTGCGATAACTTGCAATGAGGCTTTTACAGCGTTCTGGAGGAATTTTGGCCCACTCATCTTTGCAGAATTGTCCTAATTCAGTTACATTAGAGGGTTTTCGAGCATGAACGGCCTTTTTAAGGTCATACCACAACATCTCAATAGGATTCAGGTCAGGACTTTGGCTAGGCCACTCCAAAGTCTTCATTTTGTTTTTCTTCAGCCATTCAGTGGTGGACTTGCTGGTGTGTTTAGGATCATTGTCCTGCTGCAGAACCCAAGTTCGTTTCAGCTCGAGTACACGAACAAATGGTTGGACATTCTCCTTCAGGATCTCTTGGTAGACAGCAGAATTCATAGTTCCATTTATCACAGCAGGTCTTCCAGGTCCTGACGCAGCAAAACAGCCCTAGACCATCACACTACCACCACCATATTTTACTGTTGGTATAATGTTCTTTTTCTGAAATGCAGTGTTCCTTTTATGCCAGATGTAATGGGACACACACCTTCCAAAGAGTTCCACTTTTGTCTCATCGGTCCACAGAATGTTTTCCCAAAAGTCTTGGGGATCATCAAGATGTGTTTTGGAAAAACTGAGACGAGCTTTAATGTTCTTTTTGCTCAGCAGTGGTTTTCTCCTTGGAACTCTGCCATGCAGGCCATTTTTGCCCAGTCTTTTTCTGATGGTGGAGGCATGAACGCTGACTTTAACTGAGGCAAGTGAGGCCTGCAGTCCTTTGGACGTTGTTGTGGGGTCTTTTGTGACCTCTTGGATGAGTCGTCGCTGCGCTCTTGGGGTAATTTTGGGCGGCCGGCCACTCCTGGGAAGGTTCACCACTGTTCCATGTCTTCGCCATTTGTGGATAATGGCTCTCACTGTGGTTCGCTGGATTCCCAAAGCTTTGGAAATGGCTTTATAACCCTTTCCAGACTGATATATCTCAATTACTTTCTTTCTCAATTGTTCCTGAATTTCTTTGGATCTCGGCATGATGTGTAGCTTTTAAGGATCTTCTGGTGGACCTTACTGTGTCAGGCAGCTCCTATTTAAGTGATGTCTTGATTGAGAACAGGTGTGGCAATAATCAGGCCTGGGTGTGGCTAGAGAAATTGAACTCAGGTGTGAAAAACCACAGTTATAGTATGTTTTAACAAGGGGGGCAATCACTTTTTCACACAGGGCCATGATGGTTTGGATTTTTTTTCACCTTTAATAATAAACACCTTCATTTACAAATTGCATTTTGTGTTTACTTGTGTTGTCCTTGACTATTGTTTAAATTGGTTTGATGTTCCGAAACACTTACGTGTGACAAACATGCAAAAAAACAGGAAATGAGGAAGGGGGCAAAGACTTTTTCACACCACTGTATGTTTAAATACATTATGAGAACACATGGATTAAAATATGGCAACAGTGTCACATTCTGTAGGTGTGAAAAAATGAGATTTGCATGCAAGATGAAGGAGAATTCAAAAGGCACTTGGGCAGCATGCGGCATGTGGCTTGTGTCTCTTTATGGAGGATAAAAATATTCAGATAATGCAAATGGCAATCTGAGTGGGCAGAACTGCCAAAATACTGGCTTTGAACCATTGTTAGATCACAAAGTATTTCTCTCCTTTCACATGTCACAGAGCTGTGTGTCAGATGATCTTTAACGCAGGCTTTTGATCTCCATTTGTCATTGTGTAGAACATTCTCGCAGGAGCTATATTTGGACCCTATCAAGGACTGCTCCTTGCCTGTGTTCTCACAACTATAGGGTCTACGATGTGCTTCCTCCTGTCCCAAGTCTTTGGAAAACACTACATTGTGAACCTTTTCCCCGATAAAGTCTCCACGCTACAGAGAAAGGTACGACTGTGGTGCCACGCAAACAAAACACACCAAAGGAAACAAATAAAGAAAGCTTTTGAAATACTGGTGGACTAAAATTAACAGTTATTTTCTCAGAGTCTGAAATCTTTGTAGGGAAGACAGACATCTTCACACTGTTGGCTGTGTGCGCTGTAAATACACAGTAAGGAGGCCTACACCTCATTGTATTGACAAAAAACAAAAGTTTTACCTGTCCAGTCAATATACTAATTTCTGCACATAGAATCTGATAAATCAGTGACTTCCTGTCCTTGAAAAGTAAGAAATGGTTGACAGGTGTAATTTTAGACTCTGCTGTCAAACGGCAAAGTCTGAAAGGGACATTGTTATGTTCCCTCAGGAAGTCCAGGAGAAAATTCAACACAAAGCCAGCCAAAACTCCAGTCAGAGATAACGGGTATTACAATATCAACATTCTTTGTTAACCCAGCCTTTGTGCTTCAGGCTCTGTGCGCTCGTGTGAAAGGGGGTGTTTGCCATGTCAATTGGCTCTTTTTCACTCATAAAATGGATCGAGTGCCACCTACTACAGTCAGAGACAACCTGCAGAGGAACAGGTGATGGAGATCTGGAAAGGCAATACTGTTGCCTCAGAAAAAGACAATAGAGGAATGCTGGCAGGAAGTCATTAATCTTATGAATTCATAGGTAATAGGCTTATTTTACTGCTTTGTGGTGCCGTTTCTTTCTGACAGCTGCACAGTAGAGCTCTGAAACCTTAAACTCGATCCATTTAAACATTAAAGGACACTCGGTGTGTTCAGCAACCTGATGATGGAGGCCTGGAATCCGCTTTAATTTGTCACCAGATGAAAATTAGATTTTCACTGACTGAATATTTTGGTCGACAAATATCCTACAAATAGACTGGCCAACTTTTTAACACATGTTCTTTAATCTGCAGTTCAAACAGTGTGAAGCAACTTAGAACCACGTATAAAAACACTGTGCAACACAAACTGAACAGGTGTACGTCTCAGTGAAAATGCCACGCAGTTTTGTATACCAAACGTATTCCTTCATCAAAGACTCTTATGCTCTTATACTGTTGCACTTAAAGCAGACTGTAAATAAAGGAATCTGTGAAAATGTGTCGTTTCTAGCCGATTTTAGCCGGTTCTGTGTTAGTTACCAGGTAAAAAGGGAACCTCCTTCATAACACTGCAAACTCTGATTTTAAGCTCACGATATGTCGCTAGCCCATTAGGTTCTCGTTGTAGTACACTCCTCAAGGGATGTGGGGGAAGTAACAATAAAAAGGTGAAAAAGGAGGCAGCCAGGCAAAACTGGGAATCTTTAAATATAAAGAGAGTGTCTTAATAATTAAAGAGCTGAAGCACAGCAAACCCGAGACATTGGTCACAAAATGAATGGATTAAACAGAACCGATCCAACACAGTTCACATACTGTCACTACAGTGGCTCTCTGGCACTTTGCTCTCCTCTCCCTGACCTGAAGTACTCAGAGCTGCTAATGGCTGAGTGGAGTCAGCTGCAGGGGGCGGTGCCAAAGGCAGGAGACAGGGAACGCACACCCACACACGCAACATAAGTTAGGCCTGCTGGGTCTCTAACGTATATGTACTGACAACACAAGCTTCTTCATACCTTGTGGGTGTTTGGCAAATATCTGAGTATAGTGAGTGTCGTGCCAGATTTGGATTTGCTTTGTTATTCATCGCACTTCACGCTTGCCTGACTGTAACACTTTGAAAAGATGGCTCTTGTGTACCTGCTGGTGATCTAACTTGCATATTAGTAGTTGATGTGACACATCTGACATCAGAACAAGAAAGTGCATGTACCGCCTGCCTCTGTAAATTTCTCCAGGATGTCTGACCTGTACTCATATCTTCCAGGTGGAGGAAAACCAGGACCGTTTGTTCTTCTTCCTGCTCTTCCTCAGGTTCTTTCCCATGACTCCCAACTGGTTTCTAAATATGTCTGCACCGATTGTAAACATCCCCATCTCCTTCTTCTTCTGCTCAGTCTTTATTGGTAAGCACACATAGATTTTCTCTTGTTCTTCAAGCACTCCATGTTGAAAAAAACATAGGAAATACTGAATGAAGATAGTTTTCAGCTTTTAAAGTAATGAGTCACTAGTGACAGGCCACAATAAAGCTTATAAGCTTTTCTTGTTTGAATTATTATTCCCTGGAGCACTCTGTTATAGCTATTAATGCACCTCTGGATTTATAGTAGATGTTTCTGTGTTTGATGTGCATTCATAAAGGTTTATGTTTCTTCCTTTTTAAAAAAAAAAAAAAAGACTTAAATTGGCCAGTTTCCTTATCTTTAGATGACACATTTGTGGGCATCTTTGATTTCACAATGGGCCTTAAACTTGCACACAGAGAAACAGTTTCTATGGCAAACTAGCCTGACCTTCAGTATTGTCACTACTGATGAGAGCTGGATATCCAACTCAAAGGGGCTTTTGACACAGTGGTTGTATCCAGCACAGACACGCGAGTGCTCAGATCAGAACATTATTGTGTACGAGTCCCTGAAGCGTTTGTGTAACTGGTTCTTGTTTAGCGCTTTTCTACTGGATTTGCGCATTCAAAGCGCTTTATACAACACGGCTCATTCACACGAGCGCTTTTTTCTACTTTGTTCCTAAGTGCATTCTAAGATTCACAGTCCATTCACACTCCGACTCTAGCCTGGAGTTCAGTATCTTGCCTACTTTAGCATGCAGACTGGAGCAGCCAACCTTCTGATTAGGAGATGACCTGTTCTACCGCCTGAGCTTCCATGTGGTAACAGATGTACTGCAAATCCTGCTTGAATTTCAACATTGGTGCTGTAATGTATTAAAGGTTTTTGACCAGTGCGTCTGCAGTGTGGGAGCAGAAAATGTGTATTCTTTAGAGTTTTGTCTTCTGATGTATTTAATGCTCCACAAGCTCATGTCAGACCTCCTACAGCTGGCATTAAACCTAATTAAACTCCTCTTCACAGCGCAGACTTAAATCTTGTTTCTACAGGGAAATACTAAGAATTTATATGGTAGCATGTTTTGCTATATTCAATTTGTATTCAATTTATCATGTATGACTACATTCTGGTTTAAACCTGTGAGTTCCAAGTTGTAACGGATGGCGAGAAGTAACCCCAGCTCTATGTTTTAGAGGAAAGACTACACTTTTCAAATGCCTAAAATCACATAATGTGATAGCATAGGGTTAGGGATATGAGTACTTGGACCTCACAGGGTTAAGCAGCAACAACAAATCACTGCATCTCTGTCACTGCAAATTAAGTTTCCTATCATGTCTCAGCACAGTTTGTTCTTGTTCTGTCTACTTTCTCAGGCCTCCTGCCGTACAACTTCATCTGTGTCCAGACAGGCGTCATGTTATCTGAGGTGTCATCGCTGGATGACTTGTTCTCCTGGGAGCGGCTCCTGCAGCTGCTGGGCATCGCCTGCATGGCTCTGCTGCCCGGCACTGTCATCCGCCGCTTCAGTCAAAAGCGTCTCAAACTCGACGTCCAGTCACAGAATGGACTCGTCACCGATAAGAAGGTCCAGTGATTTGTCCTGGGACTGAGTTTGTTTATTGGCATACCAATGCCTTCTTCCCTCGAGAGCGAATGTAGTTGAAGCACACCCACACACGCTTCACTGTCGTGGAGCCACCTGGACAAGTCGCAGTGGGAGTATTTGAGGAGTATTATGTGTGACCAGATGTTTCTGTACCACATGTTGGCACAGCAGTAAATGTGTATAGATGAATGTACAATGATGATAAGAAGCCGGGGGGGGGCATTTTAAGGAAACTTTGCTCTTGCGCTCATGTTCAGAAAGCAAGTGTTCAAAGTGCCTGTCGAGTTTTGGACTTACACTTCTACCTCCATGAGAACCAGGAAGAAATATTGTAAATGTGTGTAGGTGATTAGATGGCGGCTTTGTGGGGCTTATGTGATTTTTTTTTTATGTTTGCAGCATACACTGTATGAATCAGTTTATTTTTTTTATTGTTTTGAAAATGGCATTTTGCAGTGTTTATTTATAGGGAGGGTTTTTTTTTTTAAATTCAAATTTATTTTATTTTTTGCAGTTTAATTTAGAGGCCAGAATTTGACCTCTGGGAAAGCAGCATGTGACCAGTTTGTGATGGCTTGTTGTATGGGGCCCGTTTACCATGTTAAGGTATTCTGCTGTATTATCTGAAAACCAATGTGCAGTTAAGTCAGGTGATGTGAAGCTTTAATCCTGCTACAAAAATCATTCTTTTGCTGCCTTTTATTCTCTAGTAGTCATGTTATTTCACAGCTCTTTCTTTTTGAGGGTTAAGAAGTAAAATCGTGCTACTTTCTTTCATCTGAATTGTACATGTTTTGTTTTTTCTAATGTAATGTACTTTGAATTATTTAATACATGGTAAGTAGAAACAATGTGCAAAAACAGCAGAAACTTCAGCGTGCTCAATGAATGGCTGTGGATTTTTTTTTTTAATGATTACATGAAATGTTTTGCTTTTATCGAGCTCGTTTCAGTGTGACTGACCTTTTGGCTTGATGTTCATGGTGTGTCAGATTCTAAGTGATGCAGCACCTTTATTTGAGAGGTGTAAAAACTTTGAAATAATAAAACATGAAAGGGGTTTCTTTCAAATATTCTTTATTGCTCAGATCCAGGTTGCTCAGCAATACAGTTCACTCACAACTCAAAACAACAGCATGGCTGTTACCAGAAAGGCACGGATCCACGAGCTGTAGTAACAATGGATCTTATGTCTGTCCAGTGCACAGTCACCAATTACCTTGAGGTGTTTGGGACCTTTTGGCCTGTGGGAAATGTAGGACATGAGGGTTTGTGACCTACTGAGGAAACAAAAGGAATCTCCCAAATGGTGAAGAGCAGTTAAGAGTCGGATCAATGTAAAACCACAAATTGAAGTATAGTGCTATATGACGTGTAGTACATACTGGATCGCCTGCAATAGTCTCGTGCAAGTCTTTGCATTTTTTTTTCTCAGTTCACAAGTTAGGACCAAAAAAAAAAATGCTGCTGTGGTTCTGCACACATCTGACCAGACTTAATCCTTCATCACCTGATCCACAGTTGTTTTTTGGATGGTTGACAGTTCAGTCCCAAAGGCAGAACAACTTTTACCACCACTTTATTTTCAGATCTGGTTACTCTGCCAACTTATATCTACTTTGCATTTTCTTTTTTTTCTTATTCCAATCTCCAAATCTGTTCAAAATCCTAGCTATGACACAGTTTAACATCAAGTAGTGATTTAACAGGAATGAATATTAAAGAATCCGAGCTACTCCTCCAGACTACATTATTTAATCAGTGTAACTGACAAGAAAACCAGATCAATAGAAAACAAAATAAAGCCTAAGTTATTCAGCCACTGTGTGGTATGACTAACAGCAATGTGTGTCCTCAGTGATGTGAGTGTGTTTTTTTGATACTGAAAATTAATGCCTAGCAACACCCTACTGAACTCAGAAACACCAAATCCTTGGAAGTAAAAGTAAAGGTTACTACGATGTTCACAGGTTTCGCCTCAGACTGTGGCTGTTGGCTCACTGATGTCTCGGGATGCTCTTCTAACAACGGCACGCTGTGAAACCAAACCAGCTGGAGGGAAACCTGCTCTTCTAAAGAGCCAAAAACACGAGAGGCGGAGGCCTGAAGAGTCCTCTGCGATGCGAGAAAAGAACTTCAAATCTGCTCTAAAAACAAAAACAAAAAAAACTACTCCTGACAGACAAACTGTAAGCAACAAAATTCAATTTTCCAGTGCTACTGCGAAAGACATGCCTTAATAAAGTGATGCAGATCACCGCAGGAGTCATGCACTCAAACAGAAGCACCGTACTGCATTTATGTGGGTAAGGTCAGGATAATTGAATCAGGTCTGGCGAGCTAACGTCATCAGTATGAGGTACTGTACCGGCTGTGGTGGAGGCGTGCTGAAGCAGCCCCAGGCATTGTGTGAGTTTGATAGACCTTTATGTTTTATTTTGCTAGTCTGTGTTCACTGGGACAAAAAGAAAGATCCTCATCTGATGAAGAAAAAAAAACAAAACCTTAAAGTAACTCCAAAGACAAACACTAACTTTCACTATATCATTCATTTATTTAATTCCTTTGCCCTACATTGGTTTTAGTAACTAAAGTCAGCCTTGGATTCAGAGGTAATTCTGAAATGTACAGCACAAAAAAAAAAAAAAAAATTAGAACCGGTAGATCGATGAGAAAACCGTTTAGAGGGAACCTGTGACGCTCTAAACTTCTCCTCACCTCACCATCTCTCACAACGCAGGTGCAGACTGGTAGGTGTTATAGAGACAGAAAACGATGCATTAATGTGTGACTCTATTGTACATGTTTACAGATATACAGTTATGCTGTCGTACACAGTGACATTTCAACGACTAGAGTTGGTCTACATTCTACACAGAAGACTAGGGTTTCACACCACGTTCAAGAGTCCTGTCAGTGTATTTTTGCAGCTTTGTGTTTTCATCAAATCAACCCCAGAGGATGCTGTTATCAAATAGAGCTGGTAAGATTGGGTTGTTATAAAATTTTGTCCTTTTTTTTTTTTTTTTGTCTTTTTCCACAAGTGAATAAACATCGTGGTTTGTTTTTAAAAGTCTCAAAAAAACCTGGAGGTACGGTTGGGAAAAAAAAATACAGGAGGTACAGTCGGTTAGTTTCTGTTACTATCAGCTGATATTGTCTTTCTCTGAAGGTGAAATCAGTACACAACATCCACATTCAGAACCACATCGGGCAGGCATGTACCCCTTAGATCCTGCTCTTCATTCCTTTCTAGCAAAACTCGACTTGGAAATCCTTTGTATCATTAAGAGGTTGTATGGCGTCCAGGCAAACACAGTCCAACAGAGTTGACTACGTTTTTTTTTTTGTTTTTTTTTTACAAAGTTTCACGAGTCGTCTGGACCTGAAGAGTGTAAAGATTACTGTAGATCTTTTCTCTTTTTTATTTCATTAAAAAAGAAAATTAAAAACGCTCAAAATGATTAGTTAACAAGGCATACAAAATGTGGAAAAAGGGGAAATGATAGATTGGACTGAGGTACCCTGAAGCCTGAGGTAGATCACAATACTGACATGCGCACTGTTCACATCCTGACCACAAGTTAACGCGGTGGTTCATTTTACTGCTCTCCTATTTTTTCAGGTTTTTTTTTAATTCATTATATTATTATTCATAGTCTAGTTTTTTCAAGAAAATAAACACTTCCCTTCAAAATAATATGGCAGTGTCCCACTGAGGAAAAAAAGAAAAGGACTTTGTCTTCTTTTTGTTTCTTATCAATAGCTCTCATCACAAAATAGGAAAAAATAGATTCATAAATATTACTCTCTCTTTTTATATATATATACACACACGCACGCACGCACACATACACACACACAAACACACGGAGGAAGCTGTGCGTATTGGCAATAACCTTGCGTCTGGAAGATGAAGCTGATGGGTGATGTCTGAAAGGTGACAAAATAAGGCAACAAGCTTCTGTGGTCTCCAAAGTAAAGCACAAAGGGACACCAGGACCTGCGTGTCCAGCGTGCTCACAGAGCAGGCAGCCAGCTCGCCAAAATAAAAACAGCAAAAAGAACAGAGAGAGTGAGGATGACAATCTGTGTGTCATGTGCCGCTGGCCTGGCCTGCTGGACACAGCAGGAGGTGATTTTTTTTTCTAAAAAGGCTGCATATCATACATTCACAGCTGTCATGCCATTTTTAGAAAGCTCCCTGACAAGAGAGGGTTAAAGCCAAACGCGGCTGCGGCTGGATGTGTACCACAGGTCATACAGTGCCTCCCTATAATTCAACCCCCACCCCCAACCCATGTAAAACTTTTCCTCACTACCATCCCACACACCAGAAGTCTGCACCATCCCTCCCCACCCTCCCCCAACCCCCCCCCCTTACCGGGCCCTCAGCTCACATTCTGTGCTGGCCCTCATGACGTCTTCATAAGGCCGAGCGTGTGGCGGCGCGCATCCAAAAACAACCAGTTAACGGGCAAACGTGCACCACTCGTTAAGACGTCAGTTTTTGCTCTGATTGAAGAATGAATCGGGACAACAAGCGTGAACATAGACATCTACTGCACAGCATGACAGAATTTACTGGTTAAAAAAGAAAAAAAAAATCCCCTCTGTTGCATTTAACCTCTCTTAAGCAAAAGTGGCAGTCAGTTCAAGATTTTCAAAAGGCTATGAAAAAGTGTTTCTCAACAAATATCTTTATCCCATTAAAAAAAACAAAAACAAACAAGATGTCCGATGAGAGAGAGTGATGAGAAAGTGAAGCAGAAGTTAGCAGAAAAGAAAGAATTTTAAAAAATGAAGCTTAGCATCAGATATGAATGGTGAGAGACATTTGAAAGGGACGTTATCTTTTGCGTTGGCACACACACAGGCTTGTTACAGACTCAGAACCATTCACCTTATTTACTTATAGGGGTTTTCTTTTTCAGATTTCAGTGGCCTAAAATGGGAACAAAGGGGAGCAGTTGTGGCTGTCACAGCTCAATCAATCAATCAATCAATCAATCAATCTGTGATACAAGCAAAATACTAACACCAAGATGTACTGTCATTTTGATAAAAAAATAACAGTGCATACTCTCAGTGTGTATCCATATACTTTTCTACTGGATTAATACTGCTAAGGATATTTGATCTCACAATCTAAATATCTCAAACGCACGTGAGAAAAGGAGTCCATTGCCACTCTCTCTTGCTCTAACCCAAAATATCAGTCACAACGCCTCATATACGCTCGTGTTAACAGAGTTGCTTTTTTCTGGGGTTTTCTTTTTAGGCCTATGTTAGTCCAACTAAAGAGATAACGTTATGCAGGGCGACAAACTATTTCCTGTTTTTTTAACTGTGAAGACAACAGTTCCCAAATTCTCTGACATTTCCACCTTTCTTGTAGTTTTTTTATTTATTTTATTTTTTTGGTATTTTTATTTTTTTAGCATCAGTACGTATTTCTCCCAATCTATCTGCTCTCACAGGGCTGGCAGTGCACACAACGCCCTCAGCCTTTGGCTCTCACTTGTGTCCCCCCAGCGAAGTTCTTTGGTTTTGATCCCGGTGCTGCTGGTCTGCCCTGCATGTCCCCCTTGGCCTTGGCCTTAGTCTGGGTAGGTCTCTGTCCATTTGGGAGGGCTACATTCATTGGCTGGTGCCCACTGGAGCCACCTGGCCGGTCACTTGGAGTGGTGCGGTGACACGGCAGCGCCCTGCTGGTGCTTCTGTTCCTGCTGTTTCACCTGCTGAATGATCTCCCGGATTTTCCTCTGTGCAGTCTGTAGGAGAGATTGGGCATTAATACAGGGGCAAAACATGTAAAAATAATGAACAATGTAAAGGACCATTATTAATAAAAATAAAGTTAAGACAATCCTGCATGTAGACAATGCTGTATGTAAGCTTTATCTGAAAAAAAATGTCACAGCTATATGCAGCGCAACAATCAGGTGTGTGTGTGTGTGTGTGTGTGTGTGTGTGCATTTATTTTCTTGCATCTTTTTCTGCAATTATCTGTCAATTTCAATAATATAGAAAGATCCATCGAACACCAAGTCCAAAACAGTTTTTTAAATTGTGCTGAAAACTGTGTAAGCATTTTTATCACCAACTGCATTAGCAAACACTGTTGCTTTAGTATTATTTGGTTCAGAGATGAACCTATAAGTTACCAAGCTGTTATGATTTCAAAACTGTTACTCACCTCACTTGTCAACAGATCGAATTGCAGTATAACTGAGCCAACTACATCCACTCTAAAAGACCATGTGATGTGTGTAAAAGCAGCTACCCATTCTGTTTCAGTTAAATATTACTAGCTAACTCACAGGGTTACACAGAGTTGGCTGTGGACACCTTTAGCACACTCGTACTCAGTTTTTGTCTGATTGAATTTCTCCAGTCAGAGAACTTTCAAGTCCAGCTGGTTACAGTGACAACAAATTGTAATACCAGCTGTCTACATCTGCCAAGCAAAAGATACGTGCGGCTAACAGCTCAGCCAAGGGGGGCAGTATTAATGTTAACATCCTCTCCTGCTGTTACAACCACGAGCCTCTCATTACAGGCAGATGGATGCTGCCTTCTGCACAGAGATACGGACAGCAGGCAGCTCAGCAGACAGGAAATCTTTCCTACATAATAAAGGTAGGTGCTATTTAGTTCTATTGTATTCAATAGAAGGCAGACATTTTTGCATCTCAGAAATGCTCAAATAATCTAGATGTTTTAGCACCAAAAGCCAGAAGAGAATGTATGTAAAAAAGAAAAACAAAAAGAAAAAGAAAGAAAAAAACATGCTGTGGCTGAACAAAGAGCCATCCCACATATTTCAGCGGGTTTTATGATCACATAAAAATGTCAACCATGTGGCATGTTTTATTGTTTTATGTGATTTAACAATCCCTTTTGTACATTGTAACTCGTCCAGCATTAACAACAAGTGCAGCTTTCTCTTTTGCTACCTGTGCAGCAGCAGACTGTAGCAAATGATGAGTGTGTAGTTTTGTGTACCTGGCTGGCAAAGAAATGCCCACTGATTTTCACAAACACCTCGTCGTTCTCATCAGGAGTTTGGTCCCGCGGTACGATGACCTCTGCGCTTGTAAGGTTCTGCAACTCGTTTACCTGAAACACCGACACAGACTCCAGTTGTCGTGGCCTTACTTTGAATTTTAATTACAACTTCAAATGAAACTGAAACGCCTCTTGGAGGAATGTTTTAATTGCAGTAAACACCAGCATGAAAGACTCTTAATCCAATAAATTATCTGTAAAAGTGTTATCATGCAAATATAAATAGCTTATTTAAATAAAAAATTTTAGCACGATATTGTTTTACTGCTCAAAGGAAAATTCAAGCACACACTTACTGTCTTGCCCCCTTTACCAATGACCCTGCCAGCTGCACTTGAGGGAACCTTGATGTGCGTCTCCAGTTTGACCTCCTCCTTCGCCGAGAAGAAGTTCTCCTCTTTCAGCTTCCCAAATATCCGACCTTGGGCCTGGAATACAGAGGAGGGTATGAGGCAAGGAGAGACTGGGGAAAATGGGGACACACAGTGATCAACTGCTGTTATGAGAACTATTTATGAAGTTAATTTCCCCACAAAATTTTTTTTTTTAACAAATATTTCTGCACATATTCAGTTTTTACCTTAAACTGAGCTTCTGGGGTTCCAGTAATGATAACCATCCTCTCAGTTACATCTGGGCTCTCAGCCGGGGCGATCTGACATTCACATAAAGAGACAAATAAGATTACCAGCTTCTCAACGGATTCATCTGGTATGAGATTATGTAAAGCTTGTCACCATTAAAATCATATGAGAATCCCAGAAACATACTGAATATAATCTCCAAAACCAATAAATGAACCACCTCTGATTGCATTATATGAAATGTTTCTGATCTTTTCCCATTTTGAAACATGAAAATTGCTCCACCTCAGATCCATGACATGCTGCTGGGTTAATTATGGGCATGTGGCTTTGAAAAAAAATGCACATTTCACTCATTAGATTAGAGACACTTTATCCTCCTCTGTCTCCTTTCTTACTGAACACACCGTTGACAATGACAAACGCACCTTGATAGAAGCGCCGGCGAAGTGGGCAAGTTGTTTGATGTGCTGGCCCTTCTTCCCGATCAGGGCCCCGACTGCCTGAGTTGGAATAAAGAGGTAGACAACCTCCTGTTCTGGAGCCTGTTGCTGAAAAAGAACCACACAGATGGGGAAAAAAAAAAATCACTATACTTTCATTAAAACTTACTGTTTATTTGACTGTGAAAGACAACAAAATGACTTCAAATTGTTGCAAATATGTGAACTTGACAGATACTTGAAGAATGGCCAAAAAAGCTGACACCACATGCAAGACAGGCTAAATTAAGCCTTCTTTGGGTAAACATTGCCCTCTGGCTGCGTCTGAATGGAATATTTCCTATTAGGGGTGATGCCTACTCTGTGTTTTTGTTTTTCTTAGCATGGTAACACTCATGTAGTTGAGGTTTATAAAGTGAAGTTTTACAAGCCGCGGGATAACTCTGGGCTAAAAAGTCCCCTTCCGAGAATATTTGTGGTGTTCTGGTGACTGGGTGATGGTAAGCAGGAATCCAGACACTGTCCTACACAGACGCTGACTGAGGCGTTCTAACGGTCTGTTATTTACATATCCATCTCATTTAGAGCTGCCTTTATATGTTTCGTAGGAGGAGTCATGGTTTTACCTCCCATGTATATATGCTATTTGCAGAACAAACACAAGTAGAAGAAATTGTTTTGGCCTACGTGTGTCGCTTTCCTAAGATATTGTGTTCACCTGTTTAAAACAATTATCTGGTAAGACAAGGGTTCAGGGAGACAACACTGACTGTGGTGCAGATGTGAGGGAACATACTGAGTGCTGGTGGGGGATGGCACTTGCTGAAGGAACCCCGTACAGGCCACTGAGATGTGAAGAGTGACTCTGAAAGTGAAGTGACAAGCATGCCTATCAGATGGCACGTCAACACATATGTTAAAAGGCACAGGCATGAACACAAGTCAAGCTCTTTCTTCAGGGGGAATTTCAGGGTAAAAACTCACAGTGAATCACACACTGAGTTTCTTGACTACGGAGCACGCACATGCATTCTCACACACTGTCTCACACCACTTTGGCTCGCCCTCATCAGGCAATGAGTGGAGACTTTGTTTTACTGACAAACTGACTCATCTCTGGAGACGATGGGGGAATTCTGGTTGCTTCAAACTGTGTACAAAATCATGCAGGAAGACCTGAGTCAACACTGTAGTGTATTTTAAACATGCACTGTAGGAGAGCCTGGTTTACCATGTGTTGGAAACAAATTGCTTTATCAAGTCAATCTTTATCATGCAGTTGATGTGGGAAAACCAACAAAGGCAAAGTCATGCCCAAAGAAGCATTTTTAAAAATAGCTTTTCCTTCCCTTTTATGGCTGTGTGCTCAGGTAGTCTGTGGGAAAAAAGAAAAAAAAAAAAAAAAAAAGGAGCACACTCACTAAGAATGGGTTGTATCCTGCTGGCGCCACAGGGGGCACAGCACCACGTGGTCCAGCAGCAGGGGGCAGCACCGGCAGACCAGAGGAGAAGATGCCCAGAGTGCTCAGGTTCAGATTGGCCTGTTGCTGTGCAAAAAGGAGAAAGTTTAGGCACGAGAAAAGTCATTACAAAGAAGGTGATTGCTAGGGATTTGATTAAAGCTCATTAGTTTTTTAAGTTTTTTAAAGGTGATAGGATTTTAATTTTGATTTTAGATCCAAAGCATCAAAAAACATAACAAAACAAAACAAACAGTCTGCAGTTAACCTAGAACAAAATGAGTTGGGGGGGGGAAGATCACACACAAATACACAAAACACAAGCAACTTCTTGGATTTAAAAATAAATAAAATGATTAAGAAAACATTTTCAAGTGTTTTTTTAATAATAATAATAATAACGACCCCTTTATGTAATTTGATACATTAAAGTGGGCCAGAAAAACAAAAACAAAGTATTTTCTGTTCTTACATCCCTTCAAGGAACACCAAATATGTGCTGACAAATAAGCATGTGGCGCTGAGGCAAGCATTCAGCAACAGTTACGATGACTGAGTCTGAATAATTTATCAATGAAAAATAGTTCAGCTTTCCCAAGTATATAGCAAATGTTGGCTAGTTCACTTTTAAACATATATTATGAAAATTTCTCTTCATTTATGGATTAATTGAAACTATCTGGACACCCTCCAGTAAAACTGCCATTTTGTTTAACATAAAATGAAGGAATAAATGTTCCTCTCTGGGTTTAGAAAAATCTTTTACTGCATAAGCTGAAAAACATTTAAAAAACCACTGAACTAAAAAAAAAAAAAAAAAAAAGGCTTGTTGCAAGCTAAAAATGGGTCTGCTTTCTCAACTCCTTAAAAAGATAATGTCTCTGTGGTACACTGGTTTTCACAGGATAAATGTTGTGAAAGCATAAAAAAAATCTTCCCTCAAAAGTCTAGTCAGCTTTTCTGGTTTCATGGCCATGACAAGAAATACTGCCTCTTTTTACTTCCTTTATCCTCGAAAGCTTTGTGTAATATCCAGAGTGTCACGCTAGATGGCCCTAACTGCTTACTGTAGCGCTGAGGATCAACCCGACAGGTGCCGGGACTACTCGTACCAGCCAGAACAATTTAATAGCGTGCTGCGTTATGATTATTTCTGAGCAAATATTTGGACAATCACAGTGAAGGAAACACTAACCAATTCATGTGCTAAAGAGAACAAATTTGAAAAAAAGTAGTAACAAATTCTGTGTTACTGCACGATTCACATCCTAAAGAGCATCATCATCATTAACACAGTCACTTTATCAGCATTCATCTCTCTGCAGTACAACAGAGAGCATGCAGAGTGTGCTATCATCACTATCGCTCTTCCTCAGAAGATGACCTCTCAGGCTGCACCGCTGGTGATGTCATCAGGGCAGTGTGAAAGAGGAGCTGAGTGAGAGGGCGGCCTGCACATATCAGGTGGATGCTGGGAAACGCAGTGTGTTACAGCAGTAACACAGACACACACAGCAGGGAAGTAAGTGTGAGTCAGAGGCTCCGTGAAAGAGGCAGACACGCACACACACACACACGCACGCACGCACACACACACACACATACGCAGACAAGCTGCGCTCAAACACTCAACTCACCGATGAGCTGTCCGGCGATCGTTTACTGTTATCCATTTACCAAGCTGGTATTACTAATGCTGGTGCTAACATGCGCTGAATGGGAAGGCAATATTACCCTGCCGTATATCATCACTCCTGTCTGTTGTTCACATGTCAGTCTAAGTGAGTCAATGTACTATGATAAGCACACTCTAACAATCAGGAGGCCTGCAGATGGTACCCTTAGGACTTACATTTATAGCAGCAATATCATTCTCATAGGCTTCCCTCAGTTTCTTCATGATCTCCACCTCGGCTTTACAACATGCATCTAAGCTGCCCTTCACCGTGATGGTCCTCTCAGGGTTGTAAATGGTTAAGTCTTGTAACCTGGAAGGAAAAATCACACAGGCGCGCACACACACAAGTGATTAGTGTATCTGCTCACAGAAAGAAGAAGGGAGACATGCAGAGGATTCACAAGACACAGATTAAAAAAGATACTGATACATTTATGTACTGACTTTAAGTTTCCACACTCTGAGGAAACTGGGTACTACATTTCCCATATTGCAGCTCAACAGCGTCTTTCAATATGCTGCATTCACATTATATTGGAGGGATGGCAGTCAGGAGAAGCTTCCAGTGTTATTAGTAATAACTATCATTTACAGAGTAGGTTGAGTGAGAGTTAAACAAGCTGTGCACTGACAACACGTAGCTATTGCTACATTTTTGTATTTCCTAACTGGCTCACTGCTTTACCTTCACAGATCCATCATGCACCTTCCAATCATATGGCCCTTTCACAGAAGATAACAGCCTCGAATACCACTGGATAAGATGCATGAATAATACTATGCTAGTATAGTTTTAAACTGAATCCTGAATTTTATATTACATGAATGGTTATATGATATTTTATTCACAATTGAGATTATTTGTGAAACAGTGCAAAAGTCTATGTCTGTCTATGTCTCATTAAATAACTAATGCTTAATTTATGGTGCTGTTTTAAATCTCTACCCTGTGCCGTAGCCTGACCCGCACATTCTCTGATATGTAGCTCCACATGGCAGTGACTCAGACCTCACAACCAGTGTCGAAGGTCTGTTTGGTAGTAACACAAGGATAAACAAAACATAATATGTAATGCAAAATTTAGTAATCTGCTATATATTTAATTTTTCTGGTTTTATAGCTCTGACGGTAGTGCATAGATGTCTGCTCTGACATCTTCTTATTTTCCAGCATTTCAGTAAATATAACTGTTGTTCAAGATATATTAGCTCAGCGTCTGACACGATCATTTCGCTTTCACTCGCGACGGCACAGCAATGCAGACACCCCAGCACACGAGTATAAGTGCAAACAACGATGGCGCCCACTACAGCACAGGCTCTGCAGGGATTCAACACAGTACCATAAATTAAGCTCAGTGAGTCAAGTGGATTAGCAGCAGAGGGACATGCCTTTAGAAATGGAGGTCAAACAGTAGGAGATAGCAAGATAATGACTCAATCTGTACATCTGAAAGGTTAACCTTGGACATATAAAAGAAGAATTTTTTTATGCCCGTAGTTATCTGTTATTTTGAAAGTTGCTAAAAATGTTTTTGAAATTCAAGGTGTCTGACACTCAGCTGAATCAGTTTCTTTTGTTCTAAACTTTACAGAAGACTTATAGAGCAGGTACTAGAGATAATGCTATTCCAAAAAGTCTATTACATTAATCAAAGAAGAAAAAGCTCCACAAACCAGTTATGCTGGACATTAAACAAGAGTTAACACCTCGGGGCCTTTGAAACTGAACCTCTCTGCACTCTGTTGGTGAACACAGATGACACTACAAAAAGATTTAATAGAACTATCAACTCTGAATCTACTTTTTGAGCTTCTCAAAAGGGCTCACTCCCCCTCTGTCTCCACTCTGATGTCTCTTTCTCAAGGCTCATTACATCTACAGAGCTCGCCGAGACAGAGCAATTCATTAGCACTAAATGAAGGAAGGTTGGGGAGCACAGTCCGTTAAATGGGGTGCAATCACCACCTCTCTAATATCATGTTCTGAAGAGAAAAAGCTGTAATCGAATCGTCACGTTATTTCTCTAACAACTCGGTTAAGTGAAACCACATGCTGATGGGTTACTGAGCACACAGGAAGGAACGTATGGCAGGAAGAGCTGAAATCACTGTCTGTTACTTATGATTTGGTTAAGTTAGTCAAAATCTTTTTAGTCTTTGATCTTATTCAAAACATAAATCCACTGAGGCAAATTGCAGACATGAGAGATTACATGAGTAGGAGCACCAGAGGCAAGGTAAAAGGGGGACTTACGAGGAGATGGTTATCTTGGTCCCTGTCTCCTCCTCGATCTTCTTCAGGTTGCGGCCCTCTTTGCCAATCAGCCGACCCACGAGGCTGTTGTGGGCAAGGATTTTCAGAGGGATGTCCTCCGTCCTGCACACACATAAACACACAAAGGTGAGATGGTAGAACATAAGTTCTACAGAGTGTGGCTGATGTGGTGTGAGCAATGATATGGTGTCAGGGGGATGAGCAGGAATGCAAATACATAGGGCCTAATGCTAAGACAGTGATTTCTTTAAGCAGTTACACAAAGTTAGGTTTGCTTTTCATAGAGCAATAAGCTTTGTAACAGAAGTGTGTCAGCATCAATGTGTTTTGCTGCTAATTTTGCCACAATACACTCAGAAGCTGCATTTCATTGATAACTCCAAGCAAGGTGCAGCAACCATGCTCCAGGAAAACATGAAGAAAACAAAAATGATGGTTTCGTATGTGAATAATAGTCTCTTGTGGTGGGGCCGCCCAATCTCAGGTTGTAGAGGTGTCTCAATCCCCAGCCCCTCCAGCCAGTCAGCAACTCACAAAGTGTGTGTGTGTGTGTGTGTGTGTGTATTGTAAAGCACTTTGTAGAGCATAGATTTTGTAAAATACAGACTTTTGCATTGTGCATTATTTTATAATTTTTTTCAATTACCAGAATTAAAAGTGACAAACTGCTCAGTGCCTATTCTTCATAACCTACTAGTTTCCAAGGTTTTTTTTTAATTTGAAATGAATCAAGTAAATTGGCAGTGATTATAGGTAAACAATGTAAAAGGCTGTTTAAACTATTTAATTTCTGCCAATTGAGTCTGATTAAATGCCATACCAACATAATGACTAAAAAATATAAAGAATCAAGTCAGAAAAAAGAACACAGTTTTCAATAATAATCCCTTCTGTCAAAGTCAAGACATTAATGCATATAAGTCCGGTGTTTGGCCCTGAATAATGTATTACGGCGCATTTATCTAGAAGCCAAAGCACTGATTTTCTTCTCCGGCTGCCGAGTTTAGTTGATTTAAACATATTCACTAGGAAAACAGATTGTGTAAGCTGTGTAATTAGGGTGAAATGGAAAGCGAGTCCCAGTTTCTTTTACACAGCACAAATTAGGATGATTTAACAAAGTTAATTTTCCACGATTTTGAAATATTCTGAAGTACAGATGGGTATAACATAGAATGCTTGCATAATTTTGACATACAAGTTCCTAACAAGAGAAACGAGAGGCTTAATAAATTAACTACTGATGATTCATGTATGATGGTTTTTTTTATTTGGATTAATTAATTTTTTCTGCTTTTAAACTCAGTGTACTATACTTAAACTCTATATGGTGCAGTGATTACTTATTGAAACAGGAGGCTGAAATTAGCATTTGGTTCCCCACACGGTCACCACCCACCACCTCAGCCCTGCTCACATGGATGGACAGACCACCTACCACCATCTGTGCTGCTGACAAAATTATTTTATCATTTTAATATTGGATTCTGAAAAACTGAAATTTCTGTCCATGTGTAATGATAATTTATCTAACAACAGCAAATATGTTTTCATTGCTACAGGGCAACCTGTTACCATATGTCAGTAGTTGCTTTAATGATTACAAAAGTCATAATGAAACCATCATAAGTACTAGTACATGCCCATGCGACAGTACAGTTTTGCCTGTTCATGCTGCTGGCTGTGAAATTAAAACTTGTGTTTTCATAAGGTGGTGTAGGTGCATAACGGCAGAAACAGGTCCTTCTAGCCTGTTGCTAGGGCAACCACCTAGCAACACCTGGTGGTATCATAATATGTCACACATAACTGAATCTTTGTGGCTATAAATGAGATGATAATGTGGTCAAATAAAAATGACAACACTTTTATCAGGTGTTATAGCTGCATAAATGCTAAAAGCAGGTCATTTTAGCCCATTGCTAGCTGGTTGCTAGGGAACCAATGGCGTCATAATAACTGATATTAGATAAGAATCTTCAGGGCCTCAAGATGTACCTGTGTGCCAAGTTTAGTTACTCAACTCTTGATCCTGTAAGAGGAGTTGGCGTCCAAACAAACAAACAAACACACACAGAGACAGCAATTTTATATATCATTCTAAGACAGCAATTTCTAACTTTAGTAGTCGGATCTGATTTTTATAACATTAAAAGAAGAATTTCCTGACAACTGTGGCAGAATTCAGGACTCAACCTGAGGACAGCCGATGTGTAACAAATGATTTAATTAAACCTCTGTGTGTGGAACAGCTCACGAGGTGTTGAAAGGTACAGACTGAATAACCGTCCTGTCTGTCTGGACTGATTAATAGTTGTGAATACTATTAATGCTACTGTGCTACACTTGGAAATGCACACAATTCTCCCGCTTTGGGTCGCAAAAATATTGATGTCACAAAAATAACCTATAACCTATTGGGCTCCAGGTATTTATTAAACTCAGAGGAAAGACTCTTACAAACTTGTACATTTGTAAACAACAAGCTAATAAAACAAACCTCCTGAAGTGTGATGAGTAGCAGTCAGATGTTGGAGCTTTTTTTATATATATATATATATATATATATATACACATATGTGTGTGTATGTATGTGTGTGTGTGTGTATGTGTGTGTGTGTGTGTGTGTGTGTGTGTGTGTGTGTGAGTGAGTAAAGGGAGATGACATTGGCATAGGTTAAGAGGCCAAGTTTAGTGGTTTGGGTTTCACTACATAAAACTACAGGGTGTGGTATGATCAAGGCGGTGGGTTCGCTTGTGAAGGTGTGGCACCAGGTGGTGTTATTTCATAGACAGAGTTGACAGAGGTGCGGAGGTTACATGTGACAGTAGGATTACTGAATTGACTGGCTGACGTAATTTCACTCTGTTGCATAATACTCATCCATCTGGCACTTTCAGTTAGACTTACAACATTCATATTTGATAGGAACAGAAAAAATACTATTAAAAGGTATGCTGATGTATACATTATTCAAAATGTACCCGTTTCCTTTAACCTTTATCGCTTTCTTTCTGAGTGGTATCACTTTCAGTACATTCAGTACAGTAAATGTGAAGGTACAGCCAGCAACCACATAGCTCAGCTTAGCATAAAGACAGAAAACAAAAGGGAAAAGCTCACCTGACACTGTCCAAAAGAAATAAGAACAAACTACACCACCCAGCTTACAAGCAAAACTTCTTTTTTTTTTTTTAAACTCATTAAAAAATAATCAAGGGGGGTCTCTGCAGGGACTCCAGCTTCCACCCAGAGCCCAAGACATGAATGTTAGGTTAACTGGTGATCTTAAAACTGGCTGTAGGTGTGACTGTGACCATGAATGGTTGTCTGTCTCTCTGTGTTGTGGCCAATTTATGCTCGGTGCATTGTTTGTTCTGCCTGCGTGTGACATCATCACACAGCCACAGCCTTTTATACTCCATTATGGCGATTGTCCATTTGTAATCTCCTCCAGCACTGTTACAGAAATTTCCCACAATGAGTTCTGTGCCATCTGGGAATCCCTGTGCTCCGGCATACATGTCATATAAATCCCAGTACATGTGAGCTTGCTAACACAGTCTTGCCTCAAGCTCATTCTTTCTGAAGATAACTGCGTTGGTAACGGCGAACGCATGAGGCTACAAAAATCAGGAGGTGCGCCACTGGCTGAAATGACACCAAAGCGCAGCTTGTGCCACTGGATATGATGTCACTTTTTTCATCCGGTGCTGTTTGCGAGGGTGACAATGGCGAATATGAATGGGCCCTTAGCCCTGTAGCACATTGTTGCTTGACCTATGACAACTACAATAAGCTCCAGGTTCATCTCTTTGGACAAAGGAGAATTTTCCACTTCACATATTAATTTATTATGAATGGGGCTATAATGTTTTTACGTAGTACAGCAAGACTAAAAAAATATTCTGACCCAGTTTGCAAAGCTTTTCACATATATCTTTAAGCATTACTCATCAAACAGCCTATAGTGTTTTCGAAACAAATCACAAATAGACAAATGCACAAAGCATATATCAAAAAAAAAAAGTCTTTGACAAACATAGTAGTGTTGACTATGTATCATCTCAGACAAACTCCATCCATTCTCTTCCGCTTATCCTGTTCAGGGTTGCGGGAGGGCTGGAGCCTATCCCAGCTGACATAGGGCGAGAGGCAGGGTACACCCTGTACAGGTCGCCAGCCTGTCACAGAGCTAACATAGAGAGACAGACAACCATTCATACTCACAGTCACACCTATGGGCAATTTAGAGTGACCAATTAACCTAACCCCAGTAACTGCATGTCTTTGGACTGTGGGAGGAAACCGGAGTACCCGGAGGGAACCCAGGCAGACACAGGGACAACATGCAAACTCCACACAGCGAGAGGCCTGGGCCAAGGTGGAATCTAGATGTTATTCCAGCTGTGAGGCAGCAGCGCTAACCACCATGCCACTGTGCTGTCCTCTCTCAGACAAACTGATTTTTTAAAATAAATTCAAATGCAGTTAAGTTCAAGAGTGGCTTCCCTCAGCAAACAGCATGCTTTCAAATAAATGCAGATAAACACAAGTATTATGTGTTAAAGGCTGACACTCAAACAGAGCAGAAGCTCAGAAAGTTCAAAAGGTGCAGCTTCTCATTAAAGTTGTCAGGCCCAATTAGGAATGTTGACCTTGTTTCTTAAAGCTAAGCTGTAATCACGTGTCAGCCTGTGAGTGTGTCACTGTGTTTACTGTGTCAGTGGTCCAAGTGGGAGAACGCGCAGTGAGATTAAAAGCTGCGCAGGCAGGTAAAAGGATAAGATTATAGCCCTGCAGACATTATGGCTAATCTCCCTGTGAGGTTGTAAACATGTTCCACATGAGCACATATGAGCAAGTTTATATAAAAGAATATTTGGGTAGACTCACGTCTTGGTCTCGTTGGCCTCCTTCTGCATGATGTCCAGGATCATGCCACAGGCGGCGGAGCAGCCCTCAGGTGTTGAGTGGATGGTGATGGGTTTTTCAGCTGCACCTGCATTTTCCTTCCGATGAATGTCTACCCTGAGAGAAGGACACACACAGATATTGAGATTGCAGTAACAAGAAAAGAAAAGAAAAGAAAAGAAAAGAAAAGAAAAGAAAAGAAAAGAAAAGAAAAGAAAAGAAAAGAAAAGAAAAGAAAAGAAAAGAAAAGAAAGACATCTTACAAACAAGAAGAACACAAGCCTGAGATACAGTCCAAAAAAAAAAAAAAAAAAAAAAAGGTTTATAAACCAGCAGGGTCAGGTGGTACTGCTTACTTTGATTGTGTCTGTTTGGTGACATTCTTGATAGTGAGGCCTTCCTTGCCAATGATGGCTCCCACAAACTGAGTAGGCACGAGCATGCGCAGTGGGAAGTCGTGTTGTCTGGGGCGTGGAGAACCGTAGCCTCCTGATGGCCCAGGCTGAGAGGAGCCCTGGTCCCGGGAAGCACGACCCCCACGACGCGTGCGAGGAGCCTGGACAGGTGGAGCAGCATCTGTGTCCATGATATATGACACCTTGAAGGAGTAGTCGTCGAACTGGTGTCCTGTCAACTTCTCGATGGCTCTGGGAGGGGAAGTAGGAGCAGGAAACGTCAGGAGGAGAGAGGAAATAAATGAATCGCTGCACTGACACAAGAATATCAGACTATAGGTTCTGTGACAGTTTGAGTGATTAATATCATAAGCCTCTGATATACTTGCATCCAAATATGTGTTTGTTACACATGATGGCTACCACTGCTGAACAAGAGCCACCAAAGCCATAAATAACATCTGACACCTGATTATTAGTGGACAAAAACATTTAATATAATTTGATTTCATGCACCATCCACTGTGCTTTGTGATGGGAAACACTAAAAATTAAAATGCGAGATCACACAGCAAGCTTCTCAACTATAGATCGCCACACACCCACCAACAGTGACCTGGTGAGCTTACATCACATTATTTTCCCTTCAAAAAAAATTTTTCCCCTCATAAAAACACCAACACAGTGGTTTGAAATGTATTTACTCTGTTTTCACAAGGCTAGAAAAAATTGGGAAAATGTGACCAAGGTGTTGGATGGACAGCTGGTGGACAACCATGTTTGTTTGTCTTTTAATTTTGCACTAACAGAACGTGTCATTGCTTATCTTCTAATCCTGTCTTTCTCTACAATATAGTAACCTCCTCCATGCTTACATATGCTTGCGTAAAAATCAGAAGTTCACAAAGAGTTTGCTCTTGTGTGGGCCACAGATGAAACAACCCTGCTCTGACCTTTATGGATATACTTTTTAAACTCCCTGTAAACAAAGAAAATATCCCAAATACTGGACCAATACTGCTTATATACTGCGGTTTCTTGTCTGTGCAAATATGTCATGAGTCTTGCTCTTGGTACTTGGCTGCATCAGTGTCATTATTTGTGCTGCTTACACTTTAGCTTCCTCCTTGGTTGCGTATGTAACATTCACCACTGCTGTTTCTGTATCAGTGTTAACTGCAAAACAAGACAGAGACAGAGAGAAAAGGGAATAAAAAACATAAGATACAGTAAACAAAGGTTCAGTCATATTTACACATGCACATAGCAGGTCTTTGTGGTTGCTGTAGGTGAGTCAGAGACACACACAGGTTCCCGTGGTGACCCAGAGAGCTACTTGTCTGTGTGAATCCATTACAGCCATCACCACACTGGCTTCCCTCCAGTCCCTGCTGCTTCCTCTACAGACAGGAGCAGCTTAACACAATAGCCTCTCTGCCACTTGCACAATAACAGATTTAAGTTTGACATGACAGCCTAAACAAAGCAAGTAATCTGTGATAAAGTGCAATGCAATACAGCAACCAAGAAGCACCTCACCGAGACTTGTGGTCCTGTGAGGAAAGAACAACACAGATCCTGCCACAATGAAGGGTTTGATTCCTGCTTAGATCACGCGTTCTTTAAAAATGTTGAAATATAAGTGGAATTCAATCTAAGCAAGCTCTGTACAGTGCAGATAATTACAAAAGGAGCTCATAATCAGTCGATTCATGAATTTGTTGATGGAGCCGATGGTTTGGATTATGAGTTGATCACTAGTAATTTTTAAGCAAAAGAAATTAACTAAATAAATAAGCATTATGTGTTTTTTTTTCTTCGTCTTATGATAAAAAAGAAACTCAATCAATATTCATCACTTAATGAAATAATCAACAGTTACAGTCTAGCTGATGCCAAGAGCTGGGCTATGAATACTGAGACTGGACTGCAAAACATTTTTTCTATCTCTTGTTCTCTACGAGATCATGGAAAGGTTTTGTTTGCTCGAATATTAAATGTTTTCAGAATGTTTTGTTTAGTATTTGCTGCTATTAACTTGTGCAGTACATAAATATAAAAATCTCAAGAAAAGCAAATAAAAGAAAAAAACATAAAGATGCTGGACCACCACGAGCTGCCAAAACAGCTTCAGTCTCGGCACTGATTCTAAAAATTTCTTTCAAAAGATATTCCCTCATTTGATATTTGGCAGGTAGACTTAAAGATGGGAAGGTTAAATACCACGTACATGTACCTCCGCTGGATAAAGTTTGGAAACAGTTAGGGCTGCAGTGCCAGTGCATGTGTGAAAACAGATAAGCGCCACTAGCTCTCCTCACAGTAGGGGTCAAGATTGGAGGACTTCCCTTTAATTTGTCAACCTGGTGTGCATGTTTCTTTAACCTGTCTTAGCTCATTGTACTTCAGCATGTTTTATTTAACTGCATGATACCTGTAATTTGAGAGAGCAACAGTGATACTAATGGCAAAAGAACAAGGTCTGAGAAAGGCAGCTTGTGTTATTGATGAAATGCTTTCTGCCAAAAGACACATTAGTATCGCTCCTTTTTCAACTTGTGAAACCAAATGAATGTCAAAGCGAGTACGTCTTCAAAGCTCTGTAAAGACACTTCTGAGGTTTAAGATATTTTGCAAAATGGGTATATATTAACTCTGCTGCAACCCAAGAACAAAAACATGTCAGTTACCAACATAAATAAGTCAAGAGATGCCAGGTATACCACAGAAGGAGTAAAATTACTTTTGAGCTGGCTTTTCTCTGTGGACAGTAACAACAGGCATCAGTGACTAAAAATGAAGTTTCCTAACCCGCTGGTAAGTAGCAGACCGCAGGTCTGGAAGGGTTAAATCCAGTGAGCGTGCCCAGCTGGCTTAGAGAGGGCGAGTGGGCCGAGCCTGGCATGGTGCCCGGCACTGGCACTCACAGCCAGCTCTGCCCCACCCCGCCACCAGCAGCTCTAACCACGCCACACAAGAACACAGGACTTCTCTAAAACCTCACCCCTGTAACTAGAGTGCACGGACCCAGGCAGAAAAAAGTGACAGAGACTGCAAGAGGGAACGGGCACGCAAGTGAGCTGACTCCATTGATAATGTAACAAGTGGTGCTTGGACAGGCAGGCTGAGGAATTAAGAAAGGAGATGAAGGAAAAATGCTGATACAGAGACTGTTTAACGGCAGCATGTGGTAAACTCTGATTGAAGTAACTCCTCTATCGGGTTCTCTTTTAGCACCTGTCATGACAACAGTGGGTAGTAGTTGGTTGTGGCTGTTCTGATACACACACGCACACATTTGCACACATGCATCTTTGTGGGTGTTCATATCTAGTGGTGTATGCCTCTATTACTCATACATGCGTGCTTAGACAGCTAAAAGTTTGCAGGGATTGCTCCCCATCAGACAGTGCAAAAGCCTCACCACAGGCGCCTGCAGTGTCCTCCCCAGTTACCACGATGCACCTCCCCAAAAGAGACGGAACTCACAAATACATCCAGGCTTAAACACACACGTGGACACATTACTACTGGATGCCTGCCATGTCTGCCCACTTCAATCCATACGCTGAGGCCAAGGGGAACCGTGGTAGTACACAGTGCTTATTATAGAGGCTGCATGTAATTCAAACGCTCGTCTTCTCAGGTCAAACTTATAAGATGCATGCACACACGCATGCAGACAAGATGATAAAGGCTGATTCATATGCAAAGATGGGTTATGTTTAGATAATGGCTGTGTGGGATGATGGTAAATAGGAAGTGAAGTCACAAAGGGAGACTTGACTCACTGGGAGGTCTGTGTGTGTGTGTGTGTTGCTAAACAGTCATACTAAACAGTTGCATTGAACAGTTGGAGCCAAATGAAGATGACATGCACAGCAAACAGGGAGTAGAAGAATTCTATACCTTGTTCCACGTTTTCTACAGTACCATACTGAGCTAGAAGGCCATCCAAAACCTGATGGGGAAAACAACAGATAAAATCAGACACACAAAAAAGCACTGTATAAACTCACATACACACCAGAGTGAAATCGAAACTTTAACATCTGATTGATCTTCAGATTAAAGCTAATAACTGGAAGGCCAGTCCTGAAAAAGGACATTTAACCTTACCCTCTTTTAATTATACCATCTCATTGTAGCTTCTTCCTCTGAAATACTTTGAAAATAAAAGACAGTGTATCTTGATGTGCCCAGCTCCTAACAATACCCAATGCTAAAAATTTAATGATGCTTGAATAGAAATTTTCCTAATGCCAGACAAGTGGCTGCAGCTAGTGCAGACTTGCCTGTAAATAGAGAAAATGAGAGCTGAAACAGGTATCTGACAGCACAGCTAAAACCTGGAGAGAGGAAGCTGGAGACAGCAGAGTGTGTCTATCAGAGATATCATGACCTGCAGTCATGCAATATTGGTAGAACAAGAACAACAAGAAATACTTTGATTAATTATACTTATGAATGTTACGGCATTATTCCAAGATTTAATGCCGAAGTTGTTATCCTTGTAGCTGAATACCTTAGACTTGCTGTGTTTTTTTCATACACTAAAACCAGCAAAGCGCAAAGAGCGTACAGTGTGAACAGTATGGCGCAAAGGGAGAATAAGGCAGGCACAAAGGAGATAATATAGGCGCATGTGTGACAGCACTCCATAGTATGTTAAATAATAAGAAAGAGGTCAAATTCATCTAGCAAATGTGCTGTGAGGATCTTCTTTTATCTAAGAACAGGGATGCCAAAACCAGACTGCCAAACAGCCTGCAAAGCAGTGTGCAAAAAGTGAAATTTGCAGAGGACCACAATTTTGACTTTTTCACTCTATTTTGAAACAGGAAGGAATTGTGTTTCAATCGTTAAGAATAAATCACATCATTAGAGTGGCCGCCCAAACTGCCCTATTCATCTGAGCCAGAGGCTTGAAACATCATTAGGCTTTCAGCTTTTTAAGAAAGACATTACTAATGGCCTGCAGTTAAGCCGAGGAGCCATTGCAACACATTTCTTTGATTTACTTCAGCAGCGCTTCTTTGATATTTTATTTTATTTTACTTTATTTACCAAAAAATAAAAACTCTTGAGATTAAGAATCTCTTGCAAAAATGCCTGGGGCAAGACAGACAGGGTTACTGTAACACGTTTTTCGATGGCGGGTTAAACCGGAGCTCCTGGAAAAAACCTGTGCAAGCCTCCCGAGTTTGAACCCAGGACCGTGTTGATGTGAGGCAACAATGCTGAGGCACTGTGCTGCTAAAAATGTCTGTAGACTGACTGAATGCAGAAAAACATACCATTAAAGTTTGTTTGTTTTTTAAAGACATTTCCTGATGTCCACTATCTTTTTATAAACAGATGCCATTTCTTTTCAGTTTTCAGAATGTATGTTGTGGCACAAAAAAAGCTGGTTTTTTTAAAGGTTATTATGGAAACTATAATTATTTTACTTGTTCGGGCCAACAGAGATCAAATAAGGCTGAATGAGAGACATGAAATAAAATGAGTTGCTTTGGAGCATGTGTACTAAATTTCAGAAACACAGCTTAACTTTTCAGAAACACAGACAGAGTACACTTAAATCATGTTTTCTATATAATTCTTTATCTATATAATAACAGAAAAATAATCTGTTATTAAATGTAGATAAATTATTTTAGTACACCAAAATTGCATGAAGCAAACTGAAAAATTATGAAAAAAAATTATCTGGCAAATTGGCCTAATCTGTTCAGTGAACACAAAGTGTTTTTATCCACTAATGTTTATAATATTAAAAACAATAAACCCCATTTAAACCACATGCCCAGAGCTGTGAGCTTTCTGTGACTGTGCAGACAGGCTGCGGATATTAAAATAAGAAAAATGAGAGCACAAATGCTTGAAGACACAGACTCTCAAACAGAGAAAACCAACTTGGACTCCAGCAAGGTTACAGATGATGACACACACAGTCATCTGCGCACACACTTGCAGACATAAACACACAAACACAGGATAAGGCTGGTGACTCATCGGCAGGAAACTGGTTTATGCGCTACCTGGTGCTGATCAACAGGGCATCACTGTCTCAAACACACACATACACACACACACACACACACACACACTGACCTCCCACTGTAGATGAGGGGGAATGTTCCGGATCTGGATCTTCCGACTCCTGCAGAGATGAGACACAGACAAAAAGAATTTAACAGACCCGAACCACAAACTCACATAAACTTACACTCATCTGTTGTGTTCACAGCAAAGGCAGCAAACTTTGCTCTATATATAGAGTATATTTATATACACACACACACACACAGAGACACACACATGCCGTATTAGCAGCTCAGAACAAAAAGCATAATGCAGAATCAGACGTGTACTATATTTACTGTATGTAATTTCACAATCAGTGTAAACACCCACAGCTCATTATCACCAATCGAAGGACTGTTGCAGACGTGCTGAAGAAAACGCAGGTGTGTAGGTGAAGGTGTTTATTAGACAGCACCATGTGACTCCTGGTAACATCATCCTACAAGTGCTTTGCTTACTACTCTCAAATTGAGAAGTGAAAGTGTCACTCGTGACGTGAAAAAAACAGATGCGCTCAGACCACAGTGACGGGTTTCCTTCATCCTGAGTGACGCAACTGGAGGGTGTGTTTTTGATTTGGAGAACAAAAGAAACAAGAAGTACCCACATCCAGCAAAAAACATGATATTCATTTATTCCTTGAAAATTTATTCATATGTTCTCTGACAGTTTCTCACAATTGTTTTCAGTTCATATACCTTTAATTTTTGTCCTTCATTTCTTTTTCTTTTTTTTTTAATTCAAAACCTCTGGTCATTTTAGTTTTCTGTTAAATTGTATACATCCAGAAAGGACAGTCCATCTCTGCCCGGTCAGTTTGGGATCAGAGGTCCTACACAGCGCCTCCTCTGCTTCCAGTGAGTGTTTCAGCTCCAACAGCAAAGCCACACAAACCGCCTGTGACCACAGGCTGTTAACAACTACATTAACGTGAGAGAGTCCAGCTCTGCAATCAGGGAAGCTGATGAGGGGACGGTGGAGAGAAAGCCATGCTGCTAAGAAGCATGTTGGTGGGGAAATAGGAGGCACTACAAGGAGTGAGACTGAAGGGCTGAGATGCAGAAATGAAGCGGAGGAGGAAATGTAATAAGAAGTGATAATGAGAGGCAGATTTCGGTTCAGGCAGGTTCACCACAGGACCCACCAACAAACACGCACGCCACATCAGCTTTGTTGCACCTCGATCGTGTGTGTTCATGCACTGGCAGACATTTCTATTTTGCATTTTTCTCCTGAACTAGTCTGAACGCAAAAAACCGCAGGTCAGAGTTTCCTGTCAGCAGCTGAGGAGAGGTCGAGAGCACTGCACGGGCAGCTGGACATGAATGAATGACTCTTTTCTGATTGTCCAGAGAAACAGAGCATCACATGGATTAAAGACAGCCCTCTTCTCTCCTCTGCTCTCCTATTTCTTAAAATACAAAGATGTAAATGAACAGATTGACAACACTGATTATAAGGTAAGCAACTGAAAAACAAACTTAATTAAGAGTAGAATATGATTGTATTTCTATGTACATACAGCAATAAATCTCTAACTGTAAAGGCTCTAGATCTATAGGCACCCGACATACCTGTAAAACCTTAACACAACAATATCCTTCTGCAAGTCTGTCCTCCTTCAGAAACAAACAGCATGCACAAAAGCCCAGAGCATTTTAAAAAAGCAAAAAAAAACAAACTGACAATTCCTGGCATGTTGTACAGCATAGTGGCCTATAAGCTTTCTGTCACTGATGGCGGTTTAAAGCAAGTGGCTTGATGAAAGATCTCTTTTGGCAGCCAGTATCCAAACAAGGGTAAACCAATTAAAATCGGTCTCTACCACTAAAACACATCACCTTTTTTAACGTAGTACACAAACCCATGCCATCCAAAAAGCGGCCAGTAGCTGAAAAGGATTTAAGACCAACTCAAAACCTCAGAACAGCTCCGAACTCTGGCATCCCCGAGCTGCAGAATATGGACACTGAAAGGTCCTTTCATTCGGCGGCATCTGCTTAAATAGTTCGTGAATTCAGAGGGACCACTTCTCTATAGCGTCTGTGCTAATTAATTATGCCAACTGTAATCTTGATGCCTGATGCGATGAACTGCGACTTTATATTTGAATGGACACTTCAGTGGATCTGCTGATGGGGGAGGCAAACTCATGGGGGACGGAGGGGTTGGTGTAAACTTTGCAAACACATCAATTTTGCCTCAACAGGAAAACACTATTGTGGCAAATGCACCATTTTTCTCCGTGGCTCTGTGGCAGTCTTTTTTTTTTTAGGGCCACCACCTGTTTTCCTGTCAGACTGAGAGCTTCGTAAAAGGACATCTTGTAGAAGAAGTGACACATTTATGGTCTCATTCAGCATACACTGGATAAGCATAAGATGACTGCTTTCTGCAAAATAAACCGCTGGCTGTCTACAGTGTTCAGGTATCCTCAGATCACACATGTTGCTTTATTATTCGTGAATAAAATAAATCTGCTAATATCTCCTGTTTGTTTGCATTTAAGCTTGAACCCAATGCCCTTTCTCAGCTCCTCCTTTCCCAAGCCCAAAATGAACTGCAGTAGAAGATGCAAACTGAAGTCAATGGTTACTTAATGTTTGTTGAATGTAACCAAGCTGTCTACTGCTGGTTTGGAGCGGCCTGCCAAGAGAAAAAAGAAAGCCTCTCAATTTCGGCCTTTAAATATCTGAGGGTGGCCATGTTCATTTGAAAAGCTAATATTTACTGCACCCACCTGTATGAGCTAAGAAACCGTGTCTGCACACAGGCGTGCATACTAATACGCACACGCAAGTGAAGCAGTAGAAGGAATTTTAACCTTTCCGAGAGCAGGCGGACAGAGGAGTGAGAAAGAGGGTATTCACCCCGTGCCAGAAGTTTGCATTGCTCCTAAAGATGACCCTATGATCATCAACAACTCCAGAGGAATCTTTTCACAGGTTCTGTGTTCCTTCTGTTCTGATCTGTCCTTTCGTTTTTACCTGGAGACTCAGCTGGCTGCCACCTCAGATCATTTGGTTCTAAGTGAGATTAAAATGTAAGGAGCAGAGCTGCAGCAATTAGCTGTTTAATCTATTTGTCAACTAACATAAAATTAATCATTCATTCAAATTCATTTAGTAGTAACATTCCACTAACTGATTAATTTGTAACCAAAAAAAAGTTAAAAAAGAGACTTCTTTTTCTTACTTTATGAAAGCATAACTCCACCTTACATTAGAAACGGGGCTGTATGTGAATTAGGGCTGGGCGATATGGACCAAAAGCAATATTTCTATTTTTTTTCTTCCCAAAAGGTATAAACAAAAGGGCACTTCTGAGTCAAAGCTACATGTCCCAAATGACACTTTTATTAACATTCAGCTGTAGATGCACATGAGAAATTGCTCAAAAATTCTCCTGGGGGTCCAGGCAATGCCAAAGCGTACGACCGGACGCTGTACAAAGGCTGTATGTACACAAAACACAGCAACAGCGGAGCATTTTAGGTTTCCAAAAGGCCCCGACCTACCGGAAAAAGTCACTAAATTTGTCACTAGTCGCTTTTGGGGAAAAAAGTCATCAGCGGAGTCTGAAAAGCCGCTAAAATCTAGTTGGGAACACTACCATGCTGTCACTTCCTGCATGATTAGTGAAGCGGAGAGAGGCAGGGCAGTGTGAAGTAGTGCAGAAAAAAACTGGGTGAAGAGAAAGGTGAACTGGTGGATCTACAAGTATGATTGTAATGTGATATAGACTATATCGATATAAACGATACTGTCTCATCTTATATCGTGTATGAAAATATGTTGATATTTTTTAAAAACTCGATATATCGCCCAGCCCTAATGTGAATCCAGTGTCTGTCAATGCAAATAGGCAAAGGCTTTGAAATTAAACTTTCTTTAGATAATATCTATCAAATCTTGACACATGACTACGAAGTCATATCTATAGCAAGGGCAAACCTATGTAGATCTTTTACTTTTATAAATGTAGCTATTATATGAGCTGATATATCCACAAGTATCAAAAAAAAGTTGCAATTCAAAATGGCTCTATGCTATTTAAAAAGGCCGTTTAGTGCATCATTTTTTTATCATATTATCTTTTATCATATTTCTTATCATATTTGATGCCATGTGTGACATTTAAGATATAAACTGTAAGTGACGTGTGGAATATAGCCTCAAAATTATATCATGATATTTCAAGAAAACTCACTATAATGATATTTCTGAGAATCCAGAAAAAAATACAGAATGTCTTATTGATGCTTGCAGGCAGCAGCATTTATACGTGTAAGTAAATGAAGGGCATTTCCATCTTTCTTTTCCAATGTGCTACAGTCATTAATGACACACTACCTAATTTGAAGGTGCCAGTAGTAGCATTATAGTATAATAGGAGTGACACATTATATCCAGTGACATAGCATAAGTCAAATATAAGCATAGAAGTAACCTAGATAGTGTTCTCTCTGGAAAATTGAAGTATAGTACAGGGGTTGGACAATGAACCTGAAACACCTGCCATTTTAGTGTGGGAGGTTTCATGGCTAAATTGGACCAGCCTGCTGGCCAATCTTCATTAATTGCACATTGCACCAGTAAGAGCAGAGTGTGAAGGTTCAATTAGCAGGGTAAGAGCACAGCTTTGCTCAAAATATCACAATGCACACAACATTATGGGTGACATACCAGAGTTCAAAAGAGGACAAATTGTTGGTGCACGTCTTGCTGCCGCATCTGTGACCAAGACAGCAAGTCTTTGTGATGTAGCCACGGTATCCAGGGTAATGTCAGCATACCACCAAGAAGGACGAACCACATCCAACAGGATTAACTGTGGACGCAAGAGGAAGCTGTCTGAAAGGGATGTTCGGGTGCTAACCCGGATTGTATCCAAAAAACATAAAACCACAGCTGTCCGAATCACAGCAGAATTAAATGTGCACCTCAACTCTCCTGTTTCCACCAAAACTGTCCGTCAGGAGCTCCACAGGGTCAATATACACGGCCGGGCTGCTATAGCCAAACCTTTGGTCATTCGTGCCAATGCCAAACGTCGGTTTCAATGGTGCAAGGAGCGCAAGTCTTGGGCTGTGGACAATGTGAAACATGTATTGTTCTCTGATGAGTCCACCTTTACTGTTTTCCCCACATCCGGGAGAGTTACGGTGTGGAGAAGCCCCAAAGAAGCGTACCACCCAGACTGTTGCATGCCCAAAGTGAAGCATGGGGGTGGATCAGTGATGGTTTGGGCTGCCGTATCATGGCATTCCCAATACTTGTGCTAGATGGGCGCATCACTGCCAAGGACTACCGAACCGTTCTGGAGGACCATGTGCATCCAATGGTTCAAACATTGTATCCTGAAGGCGGTGCCGTGTATCAGGATGACAATGCACCAATACACACAGCAAGACTGGTGAAGGATTGGTTTGATGAACATGAAAGTGAAGTTCAACATCTCCCATGGCCTGCACAGTCACCAGATCTAAATATTATTGAGCCCCTTTGGGTTGTTTTGGAGGAGCGAGTCAGGAAACGTTTTCCTCCACCAGCATCACGTCGCAACCTGGCCACTATCCTGCAAGAAGAATGACTTAAAATCCCTCTGACCACTGTGCAGGACTTGTATATGTCATTCCCAAGATGAATTGACGCTGTATTGGCCACAAAAGGAGGCCCTACACCATACTAATAATTATTGTGGTCTAAAACCAGGTGTTTCAGTTTCATTGTCCAACCCCTGTATAACTGCTTAACACTTTAGTTTACTTACATGTCAGCTTAGTTACAAGGTTAAATTAACTAAAGTAACTTAACCTTGTAACTTTTCAGAAGCTGCACATTATTGGCACAGTAAAACTGAAAAGGTTTTCTACCTGGGATGTTGCATTTTGAGTTGAGCTTTTTAATCAGCCAGAGCCATGGGAAGGGTCTTGAGGTTGGGGATGCTGATGTGTGTGTGGTGTGGGGGTCTTTTCACATTCTAACATAACTCTAAAAAATATGCCAGTCTTACAACTACCATACCCCTCTACACACAGCAGACAAGAATAAAAAGGGTGCCACACAGGTGAGCAAATTCATTATGAAACCATAAAAAAGGCATGCCAATCTTGCCTACTATGAGGTCATGGACACAGCAGTCAATATATTATTTTACCAACATCATATTTTACTGGACCCAAAAGGCAAATTTGCACAGCACACAACATAGTCAAGTGCTCTTTTGTACCAAAGGTAATAGTGTGAAATTAGTGCTTAATGATAATGTTAAACTGCTCAGCAGCAGTTCATAACAGGCTAAAGTGTTACCGTCATCTGGGTGCATGGTTATAATACTCCAAATGTGACTTGGCTCTCAGAGGTTTAAGCAATAAATTTCCTCATGACAGGCACTGATGTCCAAAGTGTTCAAAACGTCTGTGAGGACATTCATCAGGGGCAGGTGTGTGAGTCTCTTTTGCATCACGGTGATCCATAACCATGTTTTTAATCACAAATTGGAGAATGATCACTCAGATGGAGCCAACAGGGACAATTTTAGAGTTTTCAGGGGAATGAAGCTTCTTAATCAGCTGGTCTTCTCTTATGGTCTTTTTATGAGCTGGTAGCTACTGATAGGTATTTACTAATAGCTCATTTTGAAAAATACAACATTTCTAGCTGCTGGTGACTAGTATGTAAGTCATCTGACCATGATGAAAAAAAAATCATTATTACCACAACTTCCTAAATCAAGCAATTCTTAAATAAATAACAGGAATAGTTTAAAGTGTTTTAACACTTCCCTATTTTTGTGCATTTGGTGATATCTGCTTTTGACGATGGGGGGGGGGGACACTACTGTCATTTGGAGTGCAACAACAGAGCGCTCCAGCGACACTCTGTGGAGTCATTTATCTACTTTTGGGTCACACGTGTCTCAGGCGGTGAAACACACATATTGTTTCCACATTAAGCAGGAACAGTTTTCTTGCATGTTTTGCAAAGTGCTGTGCTGATTGTAAGTTGTTCAGTAGCTCCCTTTTTAGGAACTAAATTGTCACTGGCGGCTGACACACAGCTCTTGCTCGCAGACGTGCCTGGGCTTGCCTCATTGTTACACACACTAGGAAATGTAAATGCACGGTCTTGCTTATAGCAATGATATCATGATATGATAATTTTATATCACATAAAAATTTATACTGGTATTACTGTGGCTGACATCCCTAATTGTAAGTTAGAAAAAACAGTTGATATGAAATATAGAATTTTTCTTTATGTTCGCAGTGCATGTGCTTCTGAAAATGTCTTCCACGCTCAGTCAGCATGTACAGTACAACATTCAATTTGTCATACTCTCAATGTACTTTGTTCCAGAAACACCCTCACAAAAATCAAACTCAGTTATGTCATTAGAAACACATTGCAACACAATAAAAGTCTTTTTTTTTTTTTTTGCAAGGTGTCTTTTGTAGTTTCTTGATTGAGGCCAAAAGCCTTTTTCTTTCCCTTTTTTTGTCCCTAAACAGACACTCACAAGTGTGAATAATTAAAAATTTCCTTCTCCACTCAAGGATTCCTTTTAATGAGTCCTTTAAAAGCCTTGTTTACCTTTCTCACCCTGTTCTGTGCGGATGCCCGGGCTGTCACAGATGCCTCACAAGGCACGCCGTCCTGCGCCCAGCAGGGTGGCTCTCTCTGGACAAATAAAAAGGCATCACAAATAGGCTTTCAGTCCAGCGCATGCTGCCTCACAAAACTCACAAAAACACCTCTACTGCAATCCCCACGCATAATTGTTTGCACACATCCACCTGAATGATAAATGTGGGGGTCTTTTTCCATTTAACTGTCATTCCCTTCTTTCCTACATCCATTTAGTTGTCAACACTGGCTGATTCTCACTGCAAACATGTCATATTACAAAGTCCTCACCATTGTTTCGCAACAGCTTAGGAACATATTTACTGCTTAATGCTTAAAAGACATAATCTCTTCTACTGAGATAAGATGAACAATATTGCTGAACCTATTCTCTGTCAGAAAACAGAAATCTCTTTCTTTGTAACCCCTCTCCCATCTCTTTTTCTGGGCAAAACGCTTTGTTAGCAACTGAAGGCCATGGTTGAGGACATAACACACACACAGGAAGTTCAGAGCATCCAGAAAAAGCTTGACGAAAGACTTCATATTTCACAGCAATGGGTTCACAAAATGAAAGATGATCTGACCTCCATCACATCAGCCATACTATGCAGATAAAATAGGAAATGAAAAAGTCTGCAGTCGTAAATCACACTGCAGGCATGTGATTACGCACCTATTGCATGCTCATGTTACTAATGCAATGATAGATATACTGTCCAGGGCAACACTAATGTTTCCACTTCTTTTATGTGTGGTAGTGCAGTGCTGAGTGCAGCATAATGTGATCAGTGAACAATCAGCTACATTTACAGCTACGAGTGCATGTATGTGAGTGCCTGTTGCTCTTACATCTCAGTCTGGACTGACTTTACAATAAATGGAAGTCTGTGCCGACAGCTTTCATTTACACCAACTCCAGAGGCGAAACACTATATGGCTCCGTTTGGGTGGGATGGACAAAAAGCCCAGTGGTGCTATTAAGCACCTAAACGTCCTGAAATCTAAGAGAAGACCCAACAAGTAAACAATACTCGGGACACCCTTCAGAGTGGAAGACATCCCCCTGCTCCTCCTTTCAAACTCTGGTGGCACTCCCACCATGGCCTGCTGTCTGCTGCTGGATTAAGATGCTGCTCAGTCCACTTCTGTGTAGTGCTCATAAGCGCTTCTCTAAATCCCATCCAATGGTTGTGGAGCAGAGATAACAGGATTTGTATGAGAGTGGTGTCTATACGTTGCTACTCTCCACCAGCCATGAAGATTTGTTGCTATTTTTCCTCCACAAGGACAAACAGACTAAAAAAACAAACAGGATATCATATAAACCTATGATGCTGTTAGAGACAAAACTTTTCCATTTCTGCACATCAGTTCGAGTTTGTGATTTGGGATGTGAGCTCTGTCAAGATACATCTAAGAGCACAGAACACATACACGGCTGAACAAGAAAAAAATGTCATCGAGTTTTATGAGTCAGCAGTTTGCAACTATTTTCCAGTAAATTTTAAGAGAAATGTGCAATTTTGTAGTTATTGGAGAGGTAATAAATAACCAGTGACAGCAAACCCGCATGCAAAATATGAGATTTAACTAAATAAACAGAAAACAATTCAAAACTCTTTAATCTTTACTGAATAAATATCTTCTTGAATTTTTAACTCCTTCAAGGATGTTCATATTTTTAATATATAGCATGAAAAGAATGATACTGACCTTAGGATGAATTTGGTTTGGAATAGGCAAACCATTATCAGATGACTGAAGCACAATGTAACCAAAACCCTAACCAATAGACAATGAGATAAGCCACTGTCTGTGAGAATCAAAGGAGGACAAAAAGCCTTTTCTCTTTTGCTTGGTAATCAGATAGATTAGATATTAGGGTTATCACAATACTAGAATTTCAAACTCAATACCAAAACCCAGGAAAATACTCAATACCACTGTTAATGCCACAGGGAAAATTCTGACCCTGTCCTGCAACAACAGCAGTAATGCCAACGAAGTCTTTTCTTGAAAGAGTTCTTTATTTTCAACTAATTTACCCAACTGCCAGTTAGATTTAACAAAATAAGTATTTAAGATTAAATTTTACAAATGATTTAGATCATTTCATGACATATTGTAAAGATATAATATTAATACTAATAAACAAAAAGTACATAATACCTAATACATTTCAGTAATTTAATTATTGCAGAAGAAGAACATTATGGAAAAGTTAAAAAAAATTAACTTTGATAACATGTGGTATTATTTCACAATTAATAAAGACGGTATATACTTTTTAAATTTTTTTAGAAAAACAGAAAATCTGATGTGGAACACACTGAATCACTCACTGCCTGTAGTTTAAAAACGGTTGGCTACAGCAAAACAAGAAATGCATCTTAATAAATTATTGTAAAAGTAGAAAAGCTAAAGTTTATCATCTTGTCCACATCTGCCACCGCTTCACTGGACCGGCACTGGTCCACTCTGCTCTGCCTCAGCCTGCAGTGTTTTGAGTGTATCCTTTTAGCTCTAGCGTGTTTTCTAGCCATCCCCCCAGTGAAATATCCATCTTACATATCTCTCACACCAGCTAGTCACCATAATTTACCCTTAAAGTCGAATATGCTCATTTCCAGCTCTACATTTTTATTCTAGGACTCCACTGAAGTAGTTCTGAATTATTTAAATTTAAAAAATATATACTTTTTGACCTTATAGAAAGCCTAACGACTTGTCAATCACAAGCTATTAACCACAGCCCCTCATTGTCACATCCATTGTTGCAACCAAGACAACAATAGAAACACTCATCTCGAGGCTTCAGAACGAGACTTCAGAAATGAGTGGGTGACATCACAGTAGCTACGTACACCTTTGATACTGTCTATGAACAGAACCCAGCAAAAAGCTGTAAAAAATATATTTAGCAGTTCTCCAAACACACCAAGACTGTATCTGTGCTTTTTTCTTTACAAAAGGAAACCAAGTTTAACTTTACTGCACAACGGAAAAAGCAAAATTTTAGACACATCCTAATAAACGTCTAAAAGCCTGCAGAGAATTTCCAAGCAGAGCCACAGATCTAGTGGTGTCTAACATGACCATATAAGCAGATGACGTCAACCTGGCCCAAGAACAAAAATAAAAAATAAAAACACTGAAAACTGAGCATTTAGAGCACTCTGAAACCACACAAGGAATAGTTTTGCACAGGCTAGAAACTTTGGCCATATTTAATAACAGCATCCGCCATTTCCACAGTATATATATCACAAAAAGTGAGGAGTGTTCAGTGGTGGGCAGGTAATGTACTTTCAGTGCTTGTTCAGTGAATACTGCTGCGTCAGATGAAAATATCAGCATTATGAGCAATGAGAAGACCAAACCAGTGAGCTGAAAGAGACTGAAACACTCCGCACACCTGAGACAAACTGCAGTCGAGTTTTAGTTTGTCACTACATGAGGCTCCTTTGACAACACACGTGTCCCATTCCTACATGGAAAGGTTTCACAGAGTAAAAATGGGGTCATATTGTAAAGAAAGAAATAGAGTTGATTCATCTAATGTATATAGTGATATTTCAAACATACTGAGAGTTGTTAGAGTCATCCTGTGCATTCAGCTTCATTTAATCATCTTTATTCCTCCAGTATATCCCATGATCCTCAGGTAAAAAAAAAACAAAAAAACAAAACAGGCTGTGGGTCTGCCCTTTTCCATTGTTCCCTAACCACATATTTTTCACACTGATTCTGCAGAGTGAACAAAGCTCCTGCTACACAGTACTGCTAACCACCTCATCTCAGTATGGAGTGCTCAGGTGCCTGCTTCTGTTCCCCTCCCAGACCTCGTGGGGCGAGAACTCATCAGAATTCAGCAGGCTTACCTGCCTGCCTGTTTCTCTTCACGCATTAGTTTTCATCGTGGCACCGAGGCGGGGAGGCACAGGCCGAGAGGCATGCAGGTAGGCGCACGCAGCTCAGATGGAAGCCACAGCCTTCCTGTTGACATTTGTCTGTTCCTTGCTGTCGACGCTCACTCGGCTGGTTAATAGAAAGATGTAAATAAGGCAACACTGCATGTTGTTCCTCGTCATTTACATGTACGTAGGGTTATATAATGTGATGATTACAAAAAAAAATTCTGTGGCTCAGGCCAAACACACCATTCATGTTTGAGGTCCTGACGTAGTGAAAGTTGGCAGTCCAAAGCAATTAACTTCTCTGCCTGTTCACTACAGGTTAGCTTAAAGATAAGCAGTTTCTCGATTATAAAAGAATAAATAATAATTTTTTAAAAATGCATGTTTACAATGCCACCGATTGAGCTCTCTTGTTATGCCAAAAGTTTTTTGCACAGTGTTGCAGATATAAAATCATTTTCAGCTCTCAGGTGTAATCATCACAAATTAATTTTTTAGTCAGAGCCACAATGCCACAGGGTGCCCGGCCGACACCAAACACATTTTCTCCCGTCATGCCTGCTAAGCCAATGAAATGAGTATTTTTTTTTTGTTTGTTTTATTTGCCCATCACTATAGCATAATCCATTTCTATTTAAATGAAAACTGTTTGCGCCAAACAAAGTGACGGAGGACTTCAAAATGACTGTGGAGTACATTCACACATGTTAAATCAAATACATAATAATTTTTTTATTACTACATAAATACATGTTTTGCTGCATCTTCTTTTGGGCAGGTGGGAAAGTCACAAATGGTAACAACAAGTAAGCGCTGTTTAAGGATCTCTGCTTTTAAAAGCTCAATAAATAAAAATGAAAAACAATGTCAAAATCATATGGCGTGTTCAGGATTTTCTAAACAAGGCATAACTACTAGTTTGGTATACAACTACTGAACAGTGTGATAATATTTCAGTATTTCATGCTCTTCTTAATCCAAAAACAAACAAAAAGAAACTCAGTAAAGTGACTGTTAGTCAGACAAAACTTTGATCTGTGATATTTCACTATTTACTGTTCGGGGTGTATTGCAAGCCAGCCTACCTGCTGGACTTCCCTCCACATTAGGGAATTTTACATCTTTAAGAAGTTTCTTTCACACATAAAATTCAACTTGAACTAAGTTAATGTATCTCATTAACCTACAGCTGAAGTCAAATTCAAATTCTGAAGCTGAATATTATTATTATTTTTTCATATTCAAGTCTTATTGCTAAAATGCTACATTTGATTTGAGGGTTTACTGTAAATTATCATGATTCATCTTATTTCTTCAAGTACAGGTAGACATATATATGCATGTCCCTGCAGGGTATTGCCAGTAAATGTGTGTATCACCACATTTATTTTGAAAGGGAAAGTTAGAACAGTGTACTAGGGCCACTGAAGGTTAAAAAAAAAAAGCAGGAGCTTTAGTTTGAAAAAGTTATTTTAAAAAAAAAACAGGTGGATGGGAAAGAGGAAAAATCCCAAAAAAAAAGAAAGAAAATTTTTTAGATTAACGTGGCAAATTTAGAAGTGAAAAACTTGCAGATTTATGCAAAAACAGCCCACAGATTTAAGAAATAAATAAAAGTTGATAAAACTGTGTTGTTGTTCTTTTTTTTAGTCAAGGAGGATATTCTTGACTCATCAAGGTTAAGCTGTAAATAAAATCACACATTTGAATTCTTTGGATTATCTAAACTACACAGAGCACAACAATAACACCTCTTTCTAATCTTATCATTAAAGCCTCAGCAGGCGTGGAGTCCGCCTATAGATGGACCAGAGTAATTTGGGCTGAGCCTTGTAATTATAAAAATTAATTTTTCAATACTAAAACTTCTATTTATTACAAGGCAACATGTTTATGTATGAATTAATAAAGCAGTAACCAATCTATCACTGTTATTTCTGTTACTGTGTTATTTTGCGTATTGCAAAGACCAATATAGGCCATCCACTCACTTAAATACAGAGATCCAAAGTATAATTAAATACCTTCTTATTCACATGATTACTGTCATATAGATGAGCGAGGAAGAGCGGGAGAAAGAAAGAGGCTGCTGGGTGAGCTACATTAACTTGTATCAGCAGAGAGAGAGTGGCACACTGCACGATAAATTCATTAACGTCTCTCGAGAGAAACCGCCTATGCTTTCAAGGAGAAAATAAAACAGGCACAAATTTCCAGTTAATTCCCGTCTTCCCTATTGTTCTGGAGGTTTTTCTACTTTCAAAAGAAAATGTAGCTATTTGCTGCATTAAGCAACTTCATTCTCACTCTAACCCATTACCCGCTTTCTGCACAGCCAGAAACTGACGTAATATTCCTACTGTTCAAAAAGAAAAAAAAAAAACTGTGTGAAAGCCTAAATTTGAATGCAAAAAAAAAAAACTACATCCATTAACTACATGTGACCTATTTGTTAATAATTCTCATGACAAATGAGTTCCCCGCTCCCCCCACTGAGGTTTCTGGTGTAAAAAAAATCTCATACACAGCATGAGAAAACCAGCCAGGTTCAGTATAGCCAAAATCCCTGACTCAAGCTGAATAAAACATCAATCCCATGTCACCGGATATGGGCTCCATATCAGCATACAAAGCAAAACAAAAAGCTGAAGAAAGCTTCTTCATCCTCTGCTGAACAACAACTGCTCTGAACCGTGACCTGTTCGCTCATATTTAACATATTTAAGCATATTTAATTGGTCAGTGTGACTTGGGCTGAAAAACAATTTTTTTTATTATTTTAATGATTTAAAATGACACTGAAATACTTCTCAGTGGCCCGTTGTTAAAGGTTGACCCTAACCCCTTAGGCCCACCGACAATACAGTGTTAGGGCCTCAGTAAGACACCCGGAAACCACAGGACACTAGAGAAAAAATGTGTATTCCCCGAGCACTTGTAAAAGTGCAACGCACTCCAGAAACGAAGAACGTTCACCTTCAAAGTAATCATTATTCCTTAACATTGGAACCAGTATATTCGAAGGGTCTCCATTTCTTGTTTGCGTGACACTTTTCACACTTTCACAACCACTCAGCCTGCAGTTGGTGAGTGTCTACCGCCAACTGCTCGCACACCGATCTGAGAATACACAATGTTCCCTAGCAACCAGCAGTTCGTAGGCCTGTCTGACTGAGGCCAGGCAGACAAACTACAAAGAGGATTACAACACTGGTGTGAAGAGACCCTTTACAAAACAAAAAAAGAAAAAGAAAAACATACAGTTTTAAATTCACTCACTTACAGTGTTTTGTTTTCCTACCATTCTATGTACAAATATGCTCGTGTGTTATTTTTATATTAGGAAAACTATTAAATAACATCCCATTGTTGCATAACATTTCCATTTACAGTGAGGGACAAGAGAGAATTTGAGGAAAAAATTAATTATAGTAGATGTCTATCTGAAAGTGCAGTAAATAAATTTAAGGAAGTGACTTCATTCTCACTTCCTTCAGTGCCATGTGCAAACACAATAGTGGGCCCCTACATTCTGGTGACACTGAAGGAGACATGTTATTACTGAATATTATAACTGTAATATGTATGTATAAAAAATTTTAACAAATGACTATTTTATCCTGCATGAATATAAATTTAGGGAAAATTTGTAGTTTGTCCTTAAGACCCCCCCCACACACACACAAACACAGACACACAACCACCACCACACACGCAAATTTTTTTAACCTTTGTCCTCAAGTAGACGAACAAAGCCACCCTATTGTTTTGAAGACACAAACAAATATTGTGCTAACATTAAAAAAGTGGGAAAAAAAACGTTTTACACAGATGAAAACAGCCTACCATAATTATATGAACCAAAGGCCTCTGAACACAAAGGCTGGCCACGCAGCAGCCATCTTAGCCTCCGATGAGTTTGTTTAAAAAAAAAAAAATTATCTACAATAGCTTTAAATTCAATGGTTACAGGACATAAAACCTGCGTGTTTAGCATCACTAGTCAAATCTGATAAAGAAAGGCTAAAACTTCAGTTTAAACACTTTGCCCTAAAATGTTGGTTTTTAAAAGTTAGACCACCCTTTCTCGGGTAATAATGTCAAGTAAAGCTGTATAATTAATTTAAACAAAACAAAATAAAAAGAAGGACGCATGTGTTTTAACTTGCTAGGCATTGCCTAAAATCTTCAGCTCATACATCGCTTCACCTCGTTCACTAATTACTGTACCAATAAACCATTCACAGTTAACAACGAGCAATGGAAACATAATACAAGCTAGCGCCTTTTCTTGCTGCTCTAGGTTAGTTTACCTTTTTTTCTTCATGCTAGAAGAAGCTTTTCTTTCTTTCTTGCGCTCGCAACTTGCCATTTTGAAACCTAAGATCAGCAAATGTTGGAATCTTCTTCCGTTGAGCATCTAGCCGGGACTGCGAGGCTGCTACCAGGCGCAGACCTAGGGAGGGGGAGTTCGAGTCCGCCCCACGTCATTTCCGGTTTCGCACACACTCTCTGTCCCCACTTTCTTATCAAGTCTATACTGTTATAAGTACTAAAGGCCGAAATATAAAAACAACATAAACAGCGTCAATAGTTTTTTTTAAAATAAAGGCTGACTTACAAAATTAAACTCAAAACACAAAATTATAATCAGGTGTGATTATATATATGTATATGTGTATATATATATATATATATATATATATATATATATATATATATATATATATATACACCTTTTACATTATTTCAATTTTAACCTTTGTAAGACTTTTTGATGAGCCATAGGAACTCTGCAGTCACTGCTAAACCCTGTGAAATATGACTGTTTACAACAGGAGAAAAATATTAGTATTAAATACCACTGAAACCTCAGTAAAACATCTAAATCAGCGCGCTATAGATCTAAAGAAGAGCCACCTATTTAGTTGTATTATTTCCATCCAAATAAGATTCAAGAAGAATTTATTGTCATTATACGTCAAGACATAATTATGTTTTAAAACCTAAGATAACCAAACAAAACCAAAAAAAATGCATTTATAATAAAATCTTAAAATATAGAAAATCTACAATTCTAAAGTTTAACTGCTGGACACAGGGTGTCTCTTGCTGCACTGAAAAGTAATTTCTCTGTGCTGATTAAAAGGGGGAAAAAGTTAATTGTGCAAATTGCATGGCTGCCAAACTTTGCTATGATTTCACAGATCTCGCTCACGGGAATGAGTGTTACACTCATAGCTAAGCGTATAGGCTAATTCATGAGGGACGTGGAGCATTATGTGTAATCCTGTTCAAAAGTGATTTCTGGTAATCATGCAGAATGCAGAAAACATTCAATCAGCTGCAATTACAGCATTTACATTTTAATGTGATGAGGGCTCAAACCACTTCCCCTCACCACTGAGCCACAAGCAACAGAACAACAACAAAAAAGGGGGGGGGGATAATAAACAGAAAGATAATTCAAGAGCACTCCTCGTGTGCTGTCCTGTCCTGTGCTCATCAAATGACTGCCGGCTCCTCCACAAACCGAGGACTCCTCTGAGTCCCCGTCACAAAGCACGAAGTCAGCACAGTCAGTGACAGACGTACAGTCGGACCACAGGGACACACACATCTAACACAAGCTAATGTACAGTATAGCAAACTAGTGCGCCTACTCTTCTCTACATGCACCCACTGATGTATTTTCCGTGTCTGTTTCTCACACACCTCAGTGCCTACAGCTACTGACAGGTGGATACCAGCTCATACTGCGGCGGTGAAGGTGGGTCCGGTGCTAGCTGCTCCTCATAGCTGCTTCTGTTGCTTTATGTTGAGTTGTGCAGCTTGTTCCTGAGGTCTCATCCTTTAATCTGCCAACCATAAGGTATTATACTGTAGCTGGAAGGCTCAGCCCGCCTGCCATAGGTGTAGGTCCCAGGATCAATAACGCATGCACACCACTCAACATTACGCAAGCCCTCAAACTGTTCCTGCTTTCTGTCTGCTGCTCTCTCTACAGTCTGTCTCCCAACGTCCCCGTCTTACTTCTCCCTCCAGCTCCCTCTGGAGAGCAAGCTTTACTTGTTCACACACACATGAATGCACTGCCTCCTCTCTTTCCCCCCTCCCACCGTCTGCAGGGAAGTTCCTCACAGAGAGTGAAAATACGCACAGTAACTAGCAGGAGGTGAGTGAAGATTCATCCTCTGAGAAACAGAAATGCTGGCATGTCTGGTCAATGAGCAACATCTTTCAAAACACCCCTGCCAGTCGCAGCTGCCGTCACCGTGGAGTCCATAATCTCCAAACATGAGCAGAACACAGCTTTTGGAAACAGTATTTTCTCAAACACGGGGTCAGGGAACCAGTGCCAAGTTTGGAGAAAGTTTTATTAATGATATCTTGGTCAGTGTGTTTGTTTTAAAATTTAGTGGTTTTACTTTAATTTAGCTTGCTTTGTAAATTTATACCAGTTTATGGCTATTCTTTTGCAGTCCGCCTTCTTGCCTTAATAATGCTTTAGAAAATGTAAATTAAGGAAGCAAAACCAGAACTTTAAACCGGCAGAATTTAAATATTTATTTAAAATGCCGCAAATATCAGAAATAACAATCAATTTAAGATTTTAGAGCTGGGGAAAAAGTTAAACACTAATGAATCAATAAATATTCAGGTGATTGTTGAAACCTTTATGTTAATTCCTTAGCATTTTTAGTAAATGCAAAGTCCCAGTGGTGTTAAGAATAATTTGCATGAAAAATAAAAAATAACAAGCGCACATTAACAGTAAATTATTTTGATCGCACTTGACAAGAGCAAACTTAAAGTAAACTTCCTATAAATGTGATGCACTTTCAAAAATAACCAGCGAGAGGTAGGGACAGACAGATATTAAATTAGTTGCTGAGTAGCAGCAATTTTACATAATTGGTTTAAGTGTGGTAAAATGTAATACCGTTAGCAATAAGCCATCAGGAGATTAAGGAGGAGGTGGGATTATGTACAGTATATAGAACTCACTTGTGCATGCTGAGGGGCTAGTGCATGCAGGTTTAAGGCTACAGTTACAAGAAAAGGCAGCTCTATTGTGAAGAGGCAGTGTGGAAGGGCAGAAGCGTGAAGGTGAAAGAGCAGCTCATCGCCACCTCTGGTTTCCACACTGTCCTCTGTAAAAAAAAAAAAATTAAATTTTTTTTTTTAATGATTATGGGCATCCAGCTCCACAAGGGGAGGAGTCAAATGGATAAGAGCCTCCTCAGATCATCTTGTGTCACGTGACTCACAAGTGGCTAAAGTGGCATTATCCCTGTCAGACTTTAATCCTGTGGCTAAAATGGCTCCAAATCCTGATCTACTCTGTGAAATGAGGCGGTGGGCTTGACAGGAAGTGTACAGGAAATGGAAAGGATTCATAGCTACATGTGCTGCAGTGAGAGGAGCAGTTGATTTGGGTGTGGAAAGAGGAGTTTGGAGAATGCTTGTATGCCGTGTGGGAATCTAGTGTGGACTAATTCAATTATCGGAGCTGCTGACAGGGATGTCAGACCTGATCGATAACCAATAAATACATGAGTAAATATCCTAAGCTGACATCGATATCTCGGTTTAGGAAGCTGATCTCAACAACAGCAGGGAGCGGGTGGAAATGCCTATTTGTGTGGCTAGCATTTAAAGTGAGACAGAGAAGGCAAGAGAGAGTTATTGGCAATTGTGAAAAAGCCTGAGGGAAAGGTTTGTTGTTCTAGTCTCTTATATATGGGACCAGAAGGAGCTCAGTGGAGTCTAAACGTCTGCCAAGCTGCAGCAACTCTTCAACGTGCATAAAGTTGCGGCCCGAGTAGCAGTTTATGTTTCTTTATTGTTTGTCTTCCAGGTTTGATTATGTAACAAATGGCTACAGCTTGTGAATGCAACAACACACACACACACACACACACACAAAAACAGGATATGTTAGATTGTGTATGAGGGTCAGACTTCTGCCAAAATCTACTGTGGAATTTTACTTAAGGACAATCAGTTAAACCTTAAAAGTCAATAAAAATAGCACCTTCAAAGGTGCTATTTCTTAGTACCACCTCAGTTGCAACCAAAATATTAATAATAATAACAGGAAAGCCTCTGATTTGCAAGACAAGAGGTCAAAGTCCACTAATTTAACAACTGTTTCTAGTCCCACTCAAGTTTACGCCACTCCTCCACAGAAACACCAAAACAAATCTGCAAGTATTTACAGGCCGGCTGCTTTCATCATTCCTGGCAGAAAACAAACGAGGCTGGTTCCCCTCTTTAACAAACACCCCTGTCTAAGTTGAAGGGGTTATTAGGAGTGAAGGCTGTTCTGAAAACCAGGCTGCCCATTCTTCAAGACAACCACAACAACTGCTCTGAAAAGCACCATCTCAGTGTGAAGGCCCTGGCAGATCTGAGAATGTCACGGGCGCAATACGGTAATGAGCTCATTCGTCATGATCAGACCTCACATCTGTAGCGGTGGACTGCATTTTATAACGACAAGCAAAAGATGGCAAAAGCAAATAAAAGCTGCATTTTTTCCACTCTGTGGCATTTCTGTGATTTGATCAAATCAGGATCTTTCTGTGTGTGTGAGAACCTGGCTTGTGAATCCTATGTAGGCGTACGCCAGCTTTAATAGTGTGTGATTATAAAGGAGGAAGCAGTGATACTGTAAATGCTTTACAAATGCCTGGGGTGTGTGTGCATCCATCAAAGGGTGCGACAATTGCACTCGACAAAAGGAAGAACAAACACAAGTCCCTTCTAATTACACTTGTGTCATCTTCAGTGGCTCCACATCTGCACCACTGTCTCTTCATCAACAAACTACCCTCTGAAGCTTGTCACTCTATTTCCCTGTAATTTATTGTCCCGCAACGTTAAGCAACCGGAAACCTCCCAGCCTGGAGGCACTCCTCACACCACTTGAAACAAAACCATCTTATTTGCCATCACCGAAATGAACTCTAGCTTCCCACTGATTGGGGGGGCGGGGGGGGGGATTGACAGGAACACGGAGGCACAATACACACACGCAATGGCATGGCCACACATACGGCTACTGTTGTTGAAGGATCTGAATGGTGGTAACCACAACTCTACTAAGAATAAACTGCCTGTCTGCATTACACTATCTGATAGGCCGGCTCACATTCAGCTTACTGTACATAACATACAGTTCTAAGCTATTTACACCCGCTCGTGCTAACACATAGCAGGCTTCGTTCTGCACTACCACTCCATGCCAGGGGAGCAGTGGCGTCGCAAGCTGGCAGGAGACAGTGAGAGACAATACACGCAATCTAGGTGGCAAAGCGTGCGCATGTGAGAAGGAGAAGAGGAAGGAGGAGGAGGAGGGGGAGGATGGACGGAAGACAGGCACCAAATACTGCAGTGGAAAGAGTGTGTGACAGTTCCTGGAGAGAGGAGGTGAGCTGCAGCTGCATCTTTTGCAATTCACCATTATGAAGAATGAAAATCACCTGAGTACGCCAACAGTGAACGTGTTAACAGAAGCAGCTCTGGCCACACTGTGCTTAAAGGCAAAGACCCCTTTAACTTTCCCAACACTCCAAACAAGAAAGCACGCATGGCTGCTTCAGTATCAAATATTTATTAACCTGGTGGGCTGAAGATGCCCTCATTTTTACCTTCAGGTTCTCCAAGTGTGCTCTTCTATGGATGCCTGCTTCAACTTTAATTGGATTTGTGTGAGTGTACGCTTCATTTAACTTGACAGGGACTGGTTATTCATCAATCAGTGTCATAACGGTGTTTGCATGAGTGAGACAGAGGTGCTGCATTGCCGAATGGGCAACCACAGCCACATACATTCTTGCTGAATGCAAGAAATATCAAGAATTCAACAATAAACACGAGCCCAAATAATCAATCAGCTCTTAACTTACATGTACAGTTTGTCAGTTTCCTATTTCACCACGAGTCAATTAAAAAAAATGTGAAAACCACCAGGAAGGACATAGTACTCCTCGTGTACAGTATGGCGCTGCTACCGCAGCAGCTCCTGCACCCACGGGAATCCCTGAGAATATACGCTTTAGTGAGATGCACACAGATTAACACTTCACGATAAAATGTTCACCTCCTCCTGTGAAATATTAGCCAAGGGTCAGCAAGACAACAACTATTTACAAACTGTTACTGTTTCTTTCACATTCTGCTCACGGCTCAATTTGTGCAGCTCTGCTCCGTCTGTGTAAAAATACTCTCCTGCTCTGCCTGCAAACTGACGTTTGGTGTGATACAATCAAAAGGACTCCCGTAAGGTCCCTCCCGTTTTCCATGCAAATTTGAGACTCCTGTCATTCTATTGGCTTATCACTATATCCCGTTTTCTCATACATGCATTTCTCTTCCAAAAGCAACTGACTGGGTATTGGCATGAGCTGGGCTGCTTGGCAGGGAGGCAGATGGAGTTGTCCTACTCTCCAACTCCTGCCTGTTGCTTATCACCCAACTCATCACTGGACTCACCAAATCAAAGTCAGACTCAGGCATTGTAGCAATGTAACACAACAGGCATTACGGTATATCACAGTTCACAAATGCAAAACAGCACTTCTGCAAACACTGACGTAGCCCAGGGCCACTGTAACTAACAGCCACAATTTAAAAAAAAACAAAAACAACTAAAGCTCAATAATAAAAAGAGAATGACAATTTTCCCTCTTAATAAAAATGACACTCAGTTGTATACGGTAAATATGTTGCTACAAAAAAAGTTAAATAATTATATTTCTTGCTATGCTGAGCTCCTCCTGCACAATTAGATTCTATCAGTGCATCGTGCCAGCAAATTATGTAAATATGTTTCTCCCATTTTTATTTTCCAATCCAGTATTGCATTTTAAAGTAATTATTTAATTTCCAAGCCAGACTCCAACAATTACAGCATAGAACTGTAAAAACACAGGAATGACCAAGAGCACTCAATCTGCAGGGATGCATCTGACAGCTGATATGCTTTTTTTTTTTCTTTAAACATAGTAAAACTGGGGGACAGAAAGCTTCAAAAGAAGATGGGAGTTTAATGAGACTGCTTCCTGTTTAACATGAAAAGTAAAAGCAGCCGTTTGAGAGGAGTATGTGAAAATGGCATACTAAACATTTACACCAGTATGATATCGGGTTTCTCAGCTTTAAAGCTGAAATGTAATTTTAGGGATTCATCCAGCTCCGTGTGGGCTGCGATGTTTTTAATAAGTTTTATTTTAATGTTAGCGCTGGATGCAAGTGGAAGAGGTGTCTTGCATTCAGCATGGGGAAACAGATCAGGTATCTTGTGATTTCAAATACATTTAATCCATTTTTTTTCCTCGAGAAGAGGTCATATACAGTTGATGTGAAAACATACACGATATCCGCGCCTATTAACTGAACCCAGCAGCCAGAAATCATCATGTTTGTGAGCAGACCACACACACCCTGCTGAGAGAGGACACTAGCAGTCTCACAGAGCCTCCCAGTGAGCCTCACCGAAGGGGAAAGAAATGCTGCCCTCTATCAGCAGTGCTCATTTCTCCCTATAAGTATGTATGTGGCACATGGTCATCTTTGACTCGGAAGTCCTCTCTGTGTCTTCCTCTTCCATCAAAGACAGCGTAAAACAGAGGAAGCACAATGGTCGGACTGTGCTCTAGGTTGTGTTGGAGGCTCAGCTGTGTGATGACCCTACTGTAGATGACTTGTTCTGATGGCAGTGACAGCGGTATTGGTTCTGCTGCATACATATGGAAAAGGGTGGAAATGACGGCTGCGAGTGGGCTCATGAATAAGAAAGGTCACAAAAGGGCTGCGGCTGTGACACAGATGGACAGCCCATTCAGCAGTTTTCACTGCTGCACTTGTGGAAAGAAAATGAGCACTTGAAGGTTTCAGTGAAGCGCCAACTTTGCGCAGGCATTTTTATTGAGGCACCTTACTCAGCTGTGAATTCACTGTCATATAAAATCAGCACTCTGACCACTGCACTGCCCATATCCCAAGCCACCGACAAATGGCTGGACTGCACACTCTGCTCTCCTGGGAATGGGTGGAAATTACAGGATGCCCAAACTGACAGCAGTTTGTGACAAACAAAATCTTCAATCATACAATTTTGATATCAAAAGTTATTAAAGGGATCAGTTGTAGGGTAAATCGCAGGGTGTCCGATTAAAAAAAAAGAAAAAAAGCAGCAAATCTAACTTTTGTTTTGCAGCTTGCGAGGTCTTCTGTGCACCGGAGCACTTTGGGTCTAATTTCTGAAAGCCTTCATCGTTCGGGCTCTGCTTCTTTAACTAAAGCAAAACACTCAAAACTGGTTTCCACAGCAACGCCGAACAGTTGGACCTGAATACAGCGCGACCTGTAAACACACATGGACACGCGCACGCATTCACAAGCACAATGACACAGTTTTGCTCCCACATCAAGATGCTGTAAATGTCAGAGAACTGTATCTTTTGGCATTTCTCTTCACAGATAAATATCAAACGATGCTACTGCAGCTACATGGGGGAAAAAAGGCTGTCTGGAAATCTCAAAATTCCTGGAAATGAAACTGGGTTTAGAAACTTCAGAATCGGGTAACCAGCCCAGAGCTCACTTTATAAAGAAGTGGAAATTTCACATAAGGAGTAATATGTGTTCGGAGTCAACTAAGTTGGATTTCTGCAATAAAGTGCTTAATATTGGCTGCAATATTGCTTTTCGTGGTAATAAATGCATTCCAAATAAACACAAATATAGCAATATAGCCGCTATTTAGCTCCTAAAAGCAAGGCTTCAGGAAAGATTTCACACTTATGTCACCAAATGCCACCAAGTCTCACAGATGGTAGCACCAGCAGCAGATTTTGGTGCCACTACTTCTGTTTTGTGGGCTAATGTGAAATAACAATTGTGTATCAACTCAGAAACGTTTTTAAAATTCCCTCACGATATTTTTAGGATCCAATAAGAGCAGCAGACAGACATATGAGATAAAGGTGCTGTTTAATGCAGATCATAGTGCAAAACATAAATCTTAAGACATGAAAAATAAACCCATGAAAAAACTAAAAAAATAAAAATAAAAAAGCAACGGTTTGAATTTAAATGTTTTAAAAGGCATCTCTATGTGATATGATATGGCGAGTTTCTTTCTTTTTCTCATTTGCCAGGCTACACTGATGGCGAATGCTTGTGGGAAGAGGCAATGCTTTTCAAGGACTGCACGAATCCCTGCATAGCTTGTGTCACATGCTACTATTGTGCAGTTTTATAGATTGTTATGAACATTGCATTGCCAATAGCGGCAACACCACATTCTGCACATTTACTCAATGTATCTTGTTATTCTCTTTATTGTACTTCTACCAAAGAAATCCACGTGTCTTTTTAGGTGCTCTTCCTGTCTGAGCTCTCTTCCCTCTCTTATGTCAGAACAACAGCGTGTGCAATCACTGCCCATGTTACCTAATCCTAACAGTAACCTTACAAAAGAAACTGATAAAGAAACTGTGCCCATAGTTGCCTACTAGGCTCTGGCTATGTCTTTGTATACCATTTCCAAAGTGACGTTGAACTACAGCTGCACATTTTTTTCTGAATATATGCATATTCTGCAGTAAAGAAATAGAAAACAAAAACACCTTAAAATTGATTATAAAATATGACCAATCAGTGACAGTCTGGAGCCCTGAAGAGCACAGGATAAAAAAAAAGAGAAAAGACACAAAACAACAGGTTATCTAGTATCTTGTTTTAAGGATGTTTGTGGTTGTTTTTGTCTCTGTAATCATTCGGCATCTCCTTTTGGAAAAATTGTTCATGTTTTTGCCATCAATTTGAGTCTACCTGGAAATTCTTTGACTGTCTGCTATTAATTAATTTATTTCTTTTTGTATTTCTTTTTCCTCCCTATTTGGCTGTTTTGCCTCTCTTTGGTAATGCGTTTTAGCATTTCAGTAAGAAATTTTAATTACAGAGGTTCTGGTACAGGGACTCTGGACCATACCAGGTAAGTACAATAATCATCTCTGATACTAACAGGTCAACTACCAGGTCATCCAATAGACAATAATTTCCAATGGAAATTAGTGACAGTGCTCTACATCTCTATTTTAAAAGCAAGGTAAGAGACTGAGAAAAGGGTGAAAGCCTGACAGGATTGTGGAGACCATTTGACCGGGGTGAATCTTGAGGCTGACAGTTTTCCCAGCTCATAGTTAGCTAGTGACACAGTGCCTCCTCTGCATGTAAGCATTTTGGCTCTGGGCTTGCTCCATGTCAAACTCTGATTGGCTCCTTGGAAGTTTTCACCTGTTCAAAACCCATCAGAGCTCTAAAGTTGTACCAGGGTAGCAGTTTTATATGGTGATGATATGGGACAAGGACGGGGTCTGCCTGTGTGAGAAATGCCACCTGCTGTGCGCCTCAGCTGCCCACTCCTCCACGGACACCACGCCCTTGTGTGCTGGGACACCGAAGGGAAGAAACACTAAACTTTACATCCAGCACGGCACTTTTAGCTGGGATTCCCCACAGCTTCTCTGTCTCTGCTGTCTCCTCTGTGTCATGTTCAACCATTATATTCACATGGTGCGCACACACAAATGAAGGAAACAGCCCGAGCAACAGAGGGACATAGAAAAGGAAGGAGAGACCTAGCAGCTGTTACAACTTCAAATTACTTCCCTAAAAAAGAACTTGGGTACAAACTGTGGCACACATAATCATGATTTATAAGTCATTAAGTATTCACTTTTGGCACGTTTAAGATCCCATCATCAAACCCTGCTTTGCAAAACAGCATCCTCAAACATCGGCTCCAAACAGCGCTGGTCCTTCCTCTGACAGCCTGACATGGTAGTGCTCACACTTTACTTCAAACAAGCAGTAAACTAGGTGATCTCCGATGAATACCTGATAGTCAGGTGTGCCGCGGAGCACAAATTTTATTAGATATGCAACTTTTTAGTCGTGGTAAGAGTAGCACATCAGCTTTTCTGTCATCTTCTACAGCAAACCAATGAGAACATGTCTTCAGGCATAAATTAAAAGGTTGAATTAAAATAACTTCAGGTATGTAAGTTCAAGGAAACTTTAAGACTCATCTGTGAGGGTTTAATTTCCTTTTCACGACAGACTTCCTCTTCATTGCATTTTTATTCCATCATGAAAAAAATGTTAGGGTAATGGTGGCTAGGACAATGGTGAGGTCACACACAAAAACACAGGAGAATTGTCCTTTTTAATCTCCCGTTTGGAGGACGTTTACCTAGCACATCACCAGTTGTTTCTCCCACTGTGTCACTCTCCTTCAGGTGAAACCATGTCCAAATACTGAACAGTCCTGTTTCACTTCCTTTATTTCTAGCATATTTGGACAGCTTAGTCAGAGACTAAGTCATCAAGTCAGAGCAGTCCTCCTCATTCCAGCCACGCCTTCCACACCTCCTCACTAGCGCTCCTGAGAGTCATCTAGCCGATTATTTAAATCCTGGTTGTAATGAGTGTAATGCTGCAGCAACTATTAGTCATGCAACAGGTTGCAGTGAAATGTGAATGACAGCTCACTGAGAAGTAAGTTTCTACAGATGCTGCTGTGATACACATGCAAGCGTCAGTTAAAAAAAGGTGTTTCAAACTCTCAGGGAGCTTAAACAGCGATCCCACAGCTACAATAGACACACAATGAATTCACAATTCTCTCACATCTAATCTCGCTGCTCCCTTAAGCTATGTACTCTGTTGCAGTAGCAAGCCTGTTATCACTTCAGGAGAAAAAATATACTCTTCTGCTTTCATGAAAAAGTTAATAATTGCTATACAAATTTAGCAGCACTGTAGAGGCGCTGGAAATTTAAATGCAGTAGCCTGAACATAGACAAAATAAAAGCCCAAGGCTAATTTATGAGAAGAAAATGGTCTCTTTTTCCCCATAATTGCTAATGAAGAGCGATTTCATACGCCATAACTTTTATAACACAAGATCTCAGTAGGAGATGAATCTGTATGGAACATTAAGCATGTAGGACATCTCCTCCTAAATAAAAGAGATCACTCTGAGGGATCGCCTCTTATGGGCAGGTGAGAGGAGACCGGAGGAGGAAGAGGGTGCAGCGGATGTGGCTTTGTCTGGAGTGATACCTCCTGATATCACTCCAGACAAAACCAGAGCCTGAATTGGAGAGCTTCCCCTTCACCCAGGATCAACTGGGGAGTATTAATGGATTCTGAGTGGATCAACTGATGGCTATCGTATTTCGGTGTTTTGACTCAGTGTGCACTGACAACCCAACACACACATCTGCATGGGCACCACTGTGGTGCAATGCAGATGTTTACACCACATCTTGGTATCCTATTATAAAAATAAATAATATGCACCTTGTAATTGGTTTGGCTTTTTCAAACAGCAGTTAGCTAGGTTAATACTCAGATAAAGAGCACAAAAGAGCTCATCAGAGAAACACTGAAGTGTAACACAAAAGTTAGCACTCGGTCACAAATGTATCTGTATTCTTTCACTTAGGCATGCTAAAGGTGCAGGGAGATAATTAGAAGGAGAAAACTCTGTTTTTGTCACTGAAGGAGCAAATAAACAAACCTAATATACACAAGGACAGCTTTAATTGTGTTTACTCCAGAGCACCATCTTCACATGCTTAATATCAATAACTGACTATTGATCAGGCTCACAGCGAGAGCTCACATTAGTCAGCTCGTGCCCACCTCCACCTCCAGTTTGACAGACAAGCAACACTGCATATTGTTTATGGAGCTCCAGTATCAATTAACACCAAGTCAAACTCTCCTTGCTCGTGTGCAGCACGACTGCAGGAAACTTAATATGGAGGAGAAACTTGGTTTTATCATTTTTTGTTTAAAAACAGGGCACCATTAAAAAACACAGGAGCAAAAATGCAAATAGGATATTTTTGCTTAATTCTAATATCAAATTAATTTCTATTTTAATTTCACTGTAATTACAAATATATAAATTAACTATAGTAAAAGAAATATCGCTAATAATAGTAATTCTTCTTAAGCAAATTAAATTTCTGTTTCATGAGCTCCACTTATTATTGCTGCAATAAACAATTATAGTAAAAACCTACAATTATATATCAAGTTGAATAAATTATATGAAACAGAAAAATGATTTTAAGTTTAAGCTCATTAACATTAATATATAAATTTGGAGTAACAGCTGTCTTAACACTGAAATACATATTAAGTAATCTCTATTATTAAAACACTAATAAAGGGCTAAAAACAACCAATTCTGGCAGATATAATTGTAACAAATTCTCTTTAAAATATGACTATAAATTTGCAACTAATTATTCAGTGTTTCCCAGACAAGAAGCTTCAAAACTTTACCAAATAAAATCAAAAGCTACTTTTATTCTTCTAAAATTGCTGATAGTGCCAAAGCTATTTGAAATATGAAACCATAAAATGTACAGAGGTGAAATAATATTTAAATGGCAAACAAGACATCAAAACCACATCAATTTGCACCTTTGTTTTTTTCAGGTTATTCACAAACACATTTAAAAAGGCCCAGTCCTTCATTGATGAGCAAACAAAAAGTTTAAAAGACACCATAATCAATCAGAATTTTTCATCCTTAAAAACTGATACAATTTAATTGTGCATCCATAATGTTTCTGTTAGCACAGGTACTATGTTACACAACAAAACTTAACTACAAATATATATAAACAATCAGCAGCTGAAACTTCAGCAGTCTCACAAAACCAAGAAGTTCCAGCAGGCCTGAAGATGAGACACAAGGCTCACACAGCTTCCTAAATAAGACAAAAACTGATGAGCCCTGTTTAACTATGCATTCAGCAAAGCTGCAATTAAATCCACGAGAATTCCTACAGTCGTGAGCATTATTTAAATGCAAGATTTAGAAAATACCACAGATAAAGTAAACAGCGTATAATCTAACTATTCTCTCGCTGTATTGTTAAATCTAAATTGCATTTCCAATTAAGTCTCGTGGCACTACAACACATGAAAAATTATGCACTAAAAGGATGGGATATTTGCATTAACTGAAGCCCCGTAAATTATGATAATTAAATCTTAAACTGAATGCAAAAAAATACGCATTTTGATCTTTTTAAAATTTAAATCACGGTGAATGTTTCTATCGTAAAATCGCCAAACAAATCCAGGCGAACTTCTAAGGAGGGGGGAATTGAAATTCTCGACGTTTTAGGGCAGAAAGCCAGGCGAACAAAAAAAAAACTATAAAGTTACACCTCCACGTGTGACGTTAACTCAGGCTCTGCGTTACAAAATGAACACCTATAGTATCCAAACAGCACCCATATTGATCTCGCTGATATGGCGAGGATTCCGCTTTAAGGCCTTTTTCAGCACATGCAAGCACGTCCAGCAGCTGTACACACTGCCGATTGGACACATCGGGCACATGTATGGACATTTGCGCCATCTGATTCAGCCTATAGCCGTGCAGTTTGCAGGGCCATCATGGCAGCCATTATGAGGCTCTCCAACATTGCCATGGCCTACGTGCACATTAACTGTGGGGAGTGGCGCAGGCTTTTACACCATGTTGCGCCTTGCAGCTTACAAAACGTCTTTAGATCGAGCCACAAAGCCAGGAAAACGACACAGCAGCTCTATCACTGTATATTTTAAACATGCAGAATTTTCTCTGCAGTGTTGTTAAGCAGAAAAAGAAAAAAAACCGAAAGGACTGCTTAAGCAGGAAAGTAGAAATCCTGCACTAGAGGGGGAGGACTACGCTGAAGCACATAAAGTATGGGTCACGTGTTCCTCCACAAGGGGCTTGAATATTTACCTTTATGTCACGCAATGTAGTTTTTCCCTATAGCTACAGGCATTGTTGTGAAAATGGGTGGCTCTATACGTGTCGAGGGAATCTTTAAGCTGCACAAACCGCCACATACGAAAGACTTTTTTAGGGCGTTACGCACATGAAAAAAAATACTTTGTTTTCTTTAATATTTCCAAGCATTTAAAATTTCCTGTTTGTGGACAAACTGAAATAAACACACACACAAGTGGTGTGGTTGTGCAGCTGAGTGGCTGACCTATAGATTAACGCATAAAACCGTCAACTCTCGCTTCTGCTCACACATATACACACACACAAAACGTGGCTCTCACATATACCTACACACATACATATAGGGGGAGAGAGGCAGCTGATTGGTATGCATTTCGTCGTGCATTGCAGTGAAATAGTCAATAAAGAAACCCAACTTTTATCGCCTACATATAGGAAAAATAACCTTGCGGGGAGGCGCTATAATATATACGCATTAGGCTATGTAAAAGTTTAATTTCAGCCTATAGGAGAGATTCACTTAGGATATAATTATTACATGTTAGTGTGTTCGTGCGTGCGCGCGTGTCCATGTTTTAAACTGGGATAGGCCTTGCTGCAGATCACGCGATATGGCAGCAGCCACCGTGTGTTGTGCGGATGTTGGGACTAAACTGTTTCTTTATCGCCTTCCCCCCCCACTCCTCCTTTTGTCTAATCACCATACAATCGCAATTTAATCGTCAGGAAACAAAGCAGCAACAGCGTGACAGAAATCACACACAGCAGCCGAGAAAAGAGGAAAATCTGCTTGCTATATTTCACAGCGGAAGCCTACAGGTCACACAAGTCTGCCATGGGGCACAGTATAGGCGTATGATACAATGCGTGTGTGTCTGTGTGTGTTTGCTGTGAGTGTGTGTGTGTGTGAGTGTGTCACAGATTGTAGGCCTACCTTAGTTTTTTGGGAACAGAGTAGTCTACCTCTATCACCTTTCCGTGTAATTCAACTTTACCTGTAGGGACGAAAATTGATAGTGTAGCGTTAGCTGTGTGTGCATAAAAGTAACAATGCAAGCTGGTAGGCCTACACACCAACACTTTGAATCACTTCACCAAGTAGGTGCGTCCCCATTCAAATAGCCAGCCCCTGAAAAAGTAGTCTGCACGGGCGCGTTGTGTGCGAATAAACTGTATATGTTTACATTAATACCCACTCAGGGTGAGGTTCTGTGGGTGACAATTGGGGGGTATCGGCGCCAAAATGAAGCATGATAAGCTTATATACTATGGGGGAAATGGGCAGCCATGCTTTCCACTCCCACAACCCTCACAGTGCAATGAGGGATATTTTTTTTTCTGCTCTCAGAAAAGAATGCAACATCAAAAGAGGAGATGGTTTGCAAAGGAGAATTGACTTGTACTCTTTCTATTCTAGGTAGGTGTTTTTCTTAATTCTCCGTGTTGACCCGGCTCGGGGGGTGAATTTGAAGCGCTCCTCGGCGAGGCTTGAACACAGCTTTTCGTTACTATTGAGTGGCCTGGCGCAGCACGGAATTAGCGTCTCACCTCGTCCCCCCTCAGCTACCTGTTTATTAGCTCTTTCCTCTGGACCCCCATGACCCACCTCCAAGACACCTCGTAAAAACATAGCCCGACATCAGAGGAACACGAATCTGACAAGTTTTCCGCGCTCGCTTCGCCGTGCTCTCTTCAATAAAATCAAGATAAAAAATAAGTGAAAAATAATTATGCCTACCCGAACCATCCAGACCATCCCATACATTCGCAGCGGGTGATTGCAAAGTAGCGCCCCGCACTATCGGAATCCCCAAAATATAGGGTATTGTGCGCGTTAATTGCGTTACGACGGCTTGTGCTTTCTTTAGGCAAATGGGCACTAAAGCCCCAAGTGTGTCCTGTGATCGATAATTTATCCAATTTTTGCTGGAGCGTGCATGACTGAGCGTTCATCTAAACTCTGATGGCACACACGGATGTGATCGCAAACACTGTCCCGAGCAACATACACAGACACACACACACGCACACAAAAAGGAAATAACACAAGCAATGCTTAACAGCCTATTTCACATTTCGGACACTCTGACCTATTGTGTTTTTTAACCTCGTCTTGCAGTTCTGACTCGCTGTGAAATTTCCCTGTCACCAGCAGCATCACTTATCAAATCCACACTTACCAGAAAGAGTCTCTATAGCCTTTATGGCCGAGTTCTGATCGGGGAAGTCCACAAAAGCATAGCCGGATTTCAGTAGGACCTGATCGGCCACTGGCAGCTTCCTCTCCCCAAAGAGCTGCTTCAAGTCCTCGACAGTGACCGAAGGACTTAAATTCCCAACATATAGTTTGTTCATGATCTGAAAGGAAAAATCTCGAAGGGGTATCAGATCTTAGAGTGAGAGAGTGGCGATATTCAGAGAAGTAGAAAAATAAAAATAAAAAATAAAAAAATAAAATAGAAAAAAAATCTGCTGGGATTTTTTTTTAAAAAAAAGACGCAGCAATCACCTCCCAGGATATTACTAAGCTATAGGCGACCCCCCGGCACCAACTGGCCCTGGCCAAACTCTTTTAACAGGGACTGGGGGAAAAGTGTCGTTACGACGCTTCTCTGGAGCCAACAAGCACCGCCTCTAAATAAAATCTCCCTTAAAATCACAAGAAAAAAATGTTTGGAGGTGCATGTGGGATCACTGCTGCTCTCCCAGCATAGAAAGTACAGTAGGGTACGAAAGTGGCATGATGAGCAGTGGGTACATTCAGCAAAGGGATGGGCTTAAAGGAGGCAGAGGGGTTATATTATCAAATCATAATAAGGGCCGTGCCACGGGTCCCTCCAGGCTGGGGGAGTAAAAAAAAAGAAAAAGAAAAAAGAGCTACTGTGTGGAAAATCAAGTCGTTGTCACTGCACTTGTCGACTCAAAGAGTGCCACTGATCCCCACAGTTTGCCTTTTATTTATTTATGAGCCACACAGAAATATGGATTTATGGCGGCGTGAGCAGTGGGCCTAATCCTCGCCGTGAACACCTGTTATTACGCAGATATCACCCTGCAATAAAACACTTATGGTAATTGTGATCTTGAAGAACCTGGCTACAATTGCAAAGCTGTAACAAAATAAAAAGGACAGAATATGAATGCAACTGTTTAAAAGTAATACAGAAAGTGAAACCTTGGCTTGTCTGTACATATTGTCCTTTCAGGAATATCAGTGAATTAATTACTTGTTACTACTTATATTTTATGACTTATACAGCCTTACAAGAAGCCATGTTTAAGCAGATAGAGCTACTGCACCTGTATCTCTTATTCACTTTACACCTTTTAACTAAAAGTGATGGCAGTTTCACTTTTAAGCCTTGGATAGTACCGACAGACCCGTGCGCAAATTGTAAAAAGGAGCAAATATTTATTTTAAGCTGCTGATAAGAAGTAGTGAGGGGATCCCAGGCCTCCTGCTGCATGCGCCGTCCATGCCGTGCCACTCACTCTGAGCTCCTACATACCCCACACATGATGTAGCATCCCGCCTCTTGTGTGCTGTTGATGTATGTGTGCACAGATGGGTGTGTCTGAGAGGGAAGCACGGCTAAGTATGTAAGGCGAATTTCAAACAAAAGCTGAAATGTCAGTGAAAGATTGTGGCTGCAGTGCTCGTGCATGGATGTGTAGTCCTCTACCTACACTACCAAAGGGGTGGGAGGAGCCTCCTGCTTACAGCAGCTGAGTGTTTCTACATGTGACTGGCCTGTGCCTTGGAACATTACTGCCACCCCACTGTAGTGGAGATAGTGTCGGCAGCAGCAGCAGGACTGACCATCCCTGCCTTGTTTACGTCAGTGTGTGAACAGAGGAATGTCCAAACTGCGGCCTATTTACAAAACAAGCTCTTTAGTTACTTTCCTGATGACACCCTGAACACGGCTGTCTTGGATATTTATGATTAGACATCAGAACCACCGTTCAAGCAGGTCCCCAGTGTACTTTAAACTCATTAATAACTGCTTTATGTTACAACTCAACATATGATGTTTTGTATCCCAACTCTACATTTCCAGTTCCTTCTGAACAGCATGATTTGTTTACATGCGTTTCTTTTATATGTTTTGCCCAATTAGGTCAGTGTGCTGACAAATCATGCCACCCAAAAATTATTTCCACTCTGAGAGGAAAATTGAGCTGGGACTGGAAGGGATGTGACAGTTGGGGGGGAAACGTGCCGAGAACTGCTGAACAAAACTCGCTACACACATACTGCACATGTAGACTTGTGGTAGAATATGGAAATAAATAGGCTTATGCACTTTCCAAGGTGTGGTCACTGGTTGCTGGTGTCTTTTCGCTGGTCTTCCCCTTTTTGCACTGAAACCCAGAAAAAAAAACATAAAACAAAAACAAAAAACAGTCTTTGTGAATTTACTTTCAGCTTGCATTCATTTTTACTGCATCCTTGCCCAACACTGACTGTTTTATTTATCATTTCTAACATCTTTTACTTTAATTCAAGGCTCAAAATACTAATTTATGAAACACAGAAGTTACAGTGCTCCCTTGCAAATCATTTGGTGGTGAAATAAATATCAATAAATAAAACTGAAGCTACCAACGTCCACAAAAGAAACTGTTAAATAGGGTTTGAGGTAAAATAACTATTCAAATCAGAGCATAATTTAGTGATGCATTACTGTGTCTCCTGCTTTGTTGTGCAGTAAACCAAAGTGTAAAGTACTGAAGTACAAAGTTTAAGTACTTTGCTCAAATATACTCAAACAGCTAAATTGCACCAAATACATCAGATACAGATAACTATAAGATTTAAAATTTTAACAGTTGTCAATATCTCCAATGTGGAAACGTAATTACTTTTAACAGTTAGTCACACGAATTATGGACGAAACCAAAAATTATTTGGGGTGCTGTACACGCCACAAATGAAGTCCTTTCACCTCAATGACCTTGGCGTGAAGCGAGGAATCTCAGAACGGATATTGCAAAGCCTGGATAAATAAAACAAAAATTATCTGCATGACCTGATTCCATTTGCGATAAGAAGGGAGAACGTATTTTTTTAATAATTTGGGTGAACCGACCCTTTGAGTAAAGAAACAGCCTGTTTTTACAAGACATGAGCTCCCCCTCTCCTCCCTGGCAAAAAGGGAAAAACTACAATAAGCTAAGAGTCCAACAAGTCATTTTCCCATGTAGTGTATTGTAGATTTGGACCCTTTGTGACCAGCAGGGGTAGATGTTGGACTTCACTCCTCTGCAGCTAGGTGCTACTCGGCAGTTCTCCCTTCACCTTGAGGTGAAGGTTTAACAGTACTCTTGGTGGAATTGACTTGAATTCGCAGCGGCTGTTCAGCCGCATTTAGTCATGGATCAGTTTTCCTTAAAAGCTTGCTCAAAAATGATAAAGCACTCCAACAACTCATCTTTTGAAACATTCTGTCATTAAATAAACCTTTTATTGTTACACAAGGTGACACTTGTGTGGACAAGTCTGCTGTGCTTCAATCCAGCGACCTCTGACCCTCAACAAAGCAAGCTAGAAAATGGAATAGAGTGGCATTTGTATAATGCTATTCCAGTCTTAGTGACAACCTGAAGCACTTTGTACTACACACCACATTTATATTTTTCAGGCTATTCATACAGCACTTTAACACCATCTATGGCCTGTTTAGAATCACAAATTAAACCAGTGGTAGTCCAAGTTTTTCTGGCATTATGAAGCTGAAGAAAAGTTCACACTCCAAACTCCTATCTATTGTCACTCATCAGCACTAAAAAGAAGAGGATCCAAATTGAATGCTAGTTTAATAAGGGTCAAGTTGATCGTGTCAGCAGACTTGTGTATTTTTCCCCTTAAAAGGGGGGGGAGGGGGAAATTAAAAAAAATATATATATATATACTCAGTTTAGAGACCAGTCTGTCATCTCCAGTTGCTTGGGAGAAATGAGTGTTCCCCAAATTTTTGGTGACTGGCTGCTGGCAGTTACCAGCAATTGCTGGGTGACATCAGTTGTAAATCGGGGTTGCTGCACCAAAACGCTCCTGGTGATTGCCACAGTCACCCATTGTTTGCATAGAAGATGCAAACACTTGCCATTTGCTGTCTGAGCAGTAATTAAACTGTGCAAGTGCAATGCAAACCGGAAACGGACTGCTCGCCTTCAAAGCAGAAGTCGTGCCTCACTGTTGCAACCAACAGATTTCAGAAGATGCAACTTTACCTTTGAAGCTTACGTCACTTACTGCATGTCTTCCCCATGGTCTTTCTCCCAGTTTTCCTGTCCTATCAAAATAAAGGCTAAAAAGTCCAGAAAATGTTCAGTTTCACTACTGCTGCTTGGAGAGGAGTTTGCAGACGAGTCAGCATCCTCCATGCCAATGATGGGTGACTGCTTTGACCCGTTTGCGACCAAAGCAATTGGCAGGAGGTTCTTGTTGCAGAATTTTTTACATATTTGCAACCAGTAACTGCCAGCAGTCACTTCCAGCCAGTCAGTTTAAGCACACATTTTTTTTCCCTCGTGACTAGTGGCTGCTACATGGTCATTAACAGGTCTCTAGGCCTGTGTGACTGAGGCCTTAACTGGAAGCTTAAAGTACCTTTTCTGTTTTAGTTTAATCATAGAAGAGAGTTTGACACTTGATATTATCCTCATTCACTTGACACTAGAAGGAGCTCTCCAGAAAATTTCACTTAACTCAGAAATCAATAAAAAAAAAAAAAACCTTGAATTACACATTTTATCTTGTTTAAGTTTAAAAAGTCTAAATTCTGTAGAAATAACCCACATCAATATGAAGTCAAAACTTTAATAAATTCACGTCTCCACTGCAGAATCCTTAGAAATACAACAGTCTGTTGTAGGAGGTATAAGTGCTGTGAGGAAGAACACAAGTCAAGGTGGGAAAAAACAGATCTGCCTTTTAATCTGTTCCACTAAACAAAAATCAGACATGAGTATAACATTTACATCAGGGATTTCCTATGCACTTAAAATTCAAAACATTAAGGGACTGCTTTATAAATTATTCACTATACTTTATGTAATTTAAGCAAGCAGATGTGTGATGATTGGAGTAAGAAAAGTCAATCATATATCTCTCGCTCTCTCAAAAAGAAAAAAAAAAATTCCTACATGTGCTTGGGAAGAGGGACAGAAATGTTCAATATCGACCTGTGAAACAAAACAGTGTAATTAGATGACGCATTATAACATCCCTGAATAAAAACAGCTGATAATTTATTGAAATGACTTACGGGGAGAATAAGACCGTGACCTTGATCGAGACCTGTAAGCCCCTCTGTAGTATGGTGAAGGAGATCGCCTTTTGGAAAGAGAAAGAAAAAAAGAAAAAAAAGTTTTTGCATTTTTGTCAGTTATAGAGGGGGATCAAAAAACAAAATAAATACCAAATGATGAGAATAAATTAACTGCTGATAGACAGATTGAGAGTCACCTGTATGATCTGTAGTAGTCCCTGTCATCATAGCGATCATAGCCACCTCTGTCATATCCACGGTCGTAGTCACGTGAATAACGTCGAGGACCACTTGGACCACCTCCACCTCCGCCACTGCACAAAAAACAGCATCATAAGGTTTCCCACACTATACACGATCTACATTTGCATTGTTTTCACTCCCCAATTGAAAACAAAATGCTTACACTGAGTGGTTGGTAGTGTTGGTAGGTGAAATTAGTGGTATACGGTGCTGTAGCAAGAACCTCCATGTGATTGCTTTGGTTGCTAGCATGACTATACGACTCGACCTTACAGGTCATATCTTAACTGTTCCCAGAATTAGATCCAAGTGTGCTATGGGTGCTTTTAGTTACTGTGGTCCTGTTCTTTGAAACAAGGTGCCTGCTGACCTGAGGTGAATTACAACTGTGTCTACATTCAAAAACAAACTTTAAACCTTTTTATTCTCGCAGGCTTACACTTAACTGTGCATGTGCACATGTATATGTTGAATTGCATTTTATTTCCTTGCAAAGTTTTTTTTTTTTTTTTTTTTAATTAAAACACTGCCTTAAGACATTGGAGACCTACTTAGTTTTCATGTTTTAATCTTTTCATTAAAAGCCAGTTGATTTTGTAATAAAATGTGAGATATAAATAAAATTGACATTGACAAGTCGGAGTCTTCCATGCAAACAGCATGCAACCATGCCATCTGCTAGTGACCAAAGCAATTGCAAGGTTTCTGGTGCAACACTGCATAGTCACCAACTTCACCTAGTAACTGCCAGCAGCCCCCCAACAATTTTTCACTAGTGACCAGTACTTGTCGACTAGTCTGTAGGCCTGTGTGACTGAGGCCTCAAGAGGCTTGATTCGTGGTATTTTTACCTTGCAAATCTCTGCACTGGTTGCATTTGGACTAATTTGTAAGAGCCTGTTTCTATTTTGTCTTTTTGTTCTATTGTAGACTGATTACATGTTGAATAAAAACACTGCTTTTTATGTTTAGTAACTAAGAAGTTTTCCAGATGCTTGAAAGTGGCCATAATTTAGAGCTGTCTCATAAGCATTTTATCTTTCTCTTTGTTAAGAAAAGCCAGACGTGCAGATCAAAACCACTTTTTATTTGAATACATTTAATTATTACACAAAGACAGATTGCTTACTATGTGGGCCGTCCCATGTAAATTCCAGGTGTTGGGGTGTGGGGTCTTTTTGTGATGGAGAAGTCCACCCTGATTCTGCGCCCATCCAGCTCCATGCCATTGGCTCGCTCCTTGGCCTGGAAGTAAATACATAAATTACACTTACAGACCTTGAGGATATTTTAACAACAGGTGTGACACAGGGTTTTATTTATTATTGTTCTTGTACCTCTTTAGCATCTTGTGTGTTCTCAAAATATACAAAGGCAAAGCCCCTGGAGCGCCTCGACTGCTGGTCATACACAATGCAGACATCCTCCAGGGGGCCGTATTTGGAGAAGACTTCTCTAAGATCCCTCTCTGTGGTGTACAAGCTCAGGCCAAACACTCCCAGGCAGCAGTTTGGATCTGGATTAGCCTGTACGTTTGAAAGATTTTAAGGTCTGGATATGATCATTTTCTCATAAAATCATCCATCAAACCAATGAAGTTTCTGTTTTTAGATTTTATAATATTGCTAAGCACATACACGGTTGCCAATGTGCCTGCGACGATTGGACATGGGCGAACGGCTGTGGCTCCTGTGCCGACGCTCTCCGCTATAGGACCTACTGCGGGATCGGTGACGATAGGACCTTGATCGGGAGCGGGATCGGCTGTAGTGTCTCCGTGACCGGTGGGAATGCGACCTAGCGTGAGTGAGAACCAATATTCATATGTTCTCTGGCCATTTCCATGTAATTCTTCTACAAAATTTGCATTCATCGTCATGAAAATGACAGAGCTCATCAAGGGAAGCATGCAATACTTAAGACAATTCCAAAAATTCTGCACCTTGAGTGTTTCAGAAGTGGAGCATTTAGTCTGTCCGGAGTCTTTTCTTTTGAAAACTGACTGGATTTACTTTGCCGTTCCTGTGCAACTTGAAGTGGCTTCTGTCAAAAATAGACCTGGTGCTATTTTGCTGAACGGTGCTGAAATTTGAGTGAGAGAGAGTGAGAGAGCAAGAGCTGCCCCTACACCTTACAGAAAGACAGAAAGGAGGTCTCACTCCTCTGGATGGAGGCACAATGAATCAGTCAAATGTCTTATTAGAGGTACTTTAAGTTGCTCCCTTATTTCCAAAGGGGTCACCACAGTGGTAAAACAGTCCATACAAATACTGTGTGTGTACTTAAGAGCTATTTGAAACCACTGATCAGTTTTCAATAATCACATATTTAAATGTTGATGAAATGTGTGGCACTTTGCATCATGTCCAAACAAACACCAAGTCAGATTAATTGGCAGTGTGTGGCTAAACTTAGCAATGCTAGGAGCAGTGGTTTTCTATCCTTTGCATATCAACATCCACATGCCTGATCAAAATTGGTGCACCCCAACACTAAATTGGTTAAATGCCAATTTCCTCTGACATGGCCAACATACAACCGTTTCTTTTTCAAGATCAAAGTACAACAAAACCACACTGGCTCGCGCTGCTTTCCTTTCTTACTTACCTCGCTTGGTAACAACTTCCCATCAGAGAAAGAGAGCGCAAGAGAGACCGACTGAACTGTTAACTTGTGTTGTGCATTAACAAAATATGCATATTAAATTTAACTGATTAGTATGTGTGGTGATCAGGAAGGGCTGCATCATTTAATCACTTGGCATGAACTAGGTGGGAATTTTACTTGGCCTAACCTACTGAGATTGCCACTGCAACTTATGTGGCACAGCAACCCGGACACTCGTTCAAACATGAAGTACACATATTTAGACTAATGGAAAGAAGTCCATGTGAATGTTTATTTAACCTGGAAGTGAAACTCTAGAGATCTTTTGCAAGAGTGTCCCAGTCCCAAACAAGAAGCATTAACCTAGCATGTTTTGTCAATGGCCAGAGAAAAGGAAGAACATGTCAACTCTATAGAGAGGTGGCCTGTCTGGGTTTGAACCCAGGAGCTGTGAGGCACTGAACGCGGTGGGTAAAAAAAAAAAAAAAAAAGGCTATATTCAGGCTGCCAACTGATGGAGAAGTGTTTTATGGCCGTGTATTACTCACCAAGATTTTGACTTGGACCGAGAGCGAGATTTGGAGCGGGAGCGGTGGGAGTCTCCTTTTGAGTGGGCAGGGGAACGAGCTGGGGAGCGGCTCACTGACTTCCCAGAGCTCCATGGGCTCACGCTCCTGGATGTGGAGCGAGACTCCTGAACGAACCACACACACACCAACACACATTTTTATCAGCACCAATGAAGTGATCAACGCAAACATTTGCCAAAATATTACTGTGTATTTATGAATTAAGACTATCCTGTGAAGAGTACAGAAAGGAAACTGAATTTAGGGTTGTGAATTAGGATTGCTGTGTAGCCATGGATAATATGTCATCGATATGTTTACATCAATAAGTAGTTAAATGGGGGGGGGTGTCAGTTGAGAGATAAAATTGCAATGATTCAAACTAGTGTGTGTGTGTTGAATAACAAGAACATGCACGCATTTGATAAATAGACCAGAAAATTACTTAGCGCAGTGACCTTATCCAGATTACTTCCTTAACTTCATTTCTGTAACTTCATTACTTGACATTATTCTTCTTTCTTCAATTGTCTTACTTCTTCTTACTTCCCCATCTCTCACACACTGCCCATACTTCTTCCCTCCTCATGTTTTAGCATGCATTCAACAATTCAGCTTCACACATCTGAGCTTCACATTACTGAAAATAAAGTGGACTTCTTCCGCATTTTCTTCGTCCAACTTTAACCTTTGTGAAAAAGAAAAGGATGAAGAATATATGACTACAATTAAAACTGCACGCTCAGTAAACGTTTAATGTGTTATTGTTATGAGCTTATGACATTAATGGGAATGTTAAAGACCACATTACACATATTGCCAGTCTTCACTTTTTATTAATATTCACGCTCAGTGGTTTTACTTTCACTGTGTTTTACTGGCCACTTTTTCTCAGAACTTCCTCAAAAAAAAAAAAAAGTGAAGGGCAAGGATGTGAAAGCAAGTTTAACTTTTTCACAGTGGTTTGATTTTGACAGACACTGTGCACGCGATTACCCTTCTTTCACGGTAAACCTTCCCAAATGAAACCTGCTTACATAATTTCTGACAAGTGGCCTTTAAGACGCCATAGTGCTCATCAAACCACTGACTGTGAATATTTTATAGCCAAGATTAAATGCCACAACATTGCCTTCATTTTTTCCCCCCTCTAAATAAATCTCAATCTAAAAGTTGCCCCAACGACCTCAAGATGCAGCAGCCACTCATTTGTACTGACCAGCACTTAAAAACTGCCAAGACAGACAACTGTTGCTGCCTGATTCTATTCGTTTCATGTAAATGATACATTAAAAAACATGAAAATTTGGTATTCAGGAGCCAAACAATTGTGGCTGGTAAGCAACAAGCACCCTGCCACTTGCAGCAACTAATACAAACCAGTTCAAAACATGGTCCTACATGCAGAAAAATAAAGTTTCAATTTCTTGCTTCCTAATCTGCCATTTGCCCTTCCACATTCATTAACATGGAAACGCAGAGCACGATTCACATATAGAGACAAAAGGCATTTCTGGAGCTGTGCAAGGTGAGGGCATATTAAAGAGGTCACTACATGAAGGACACTGCTGCCAAGTGTTTTTAGTTTAGATATGCACACAGGCCAGTGAGCCCAGCAGGTACTAATCAAACCTAACCGCAGTGATAGTGCTTGTGGTGTATCATCACACTGTCAGTTTTACGTTGATGCAGAAGGGCTGCATGAGATAATACAAATGAATAAAAAGGCGAAATCTTGAGGTCGTTAGTTTTGTTTCAAATTGTTGCCGCGCCTTAAACTAAAGGAACCCACGATGACAATCAAAGATTAATATCAGCAAACGTAAAATGACAATTCAGTTCGGGGGGGCAGTTTACTAAAATATGACAAATTACATGGACAACATTTGTTAGTCTGTTCTCTTTGGCAGAATCCACGTCGACATAAGATATTTCATTGGGTTTCTACGCACAATAAGCATGCCGAAGAGGTCTGAGACGTACGCTAACGCAATGTTTTATCGCAGTTAAAAAACACATGAAAAATACTTAGTGGTAACAATTACAAAAATTTAGTCGTAACGGCTGTACTGTCTGGTTAAAGTTTGTTTTTATTAACATCGCAGTCTCTGCACTGCAACCCCTTATTCAAACACAAGGCATCAGGCCTTGCTTTCGTCTATAAGCTAGCCTTAGCCAGCTAGCTAAGGATAAACTAAAAAAAAAAAAGTATTCATTGCGCATAAAGCCGTCTAATATTTGTACAAATTACTAGTTCTCGACGACAACAAGGTAAGGTGAGCAGCATTAGCCAACCCAGTATGAAGAAGGCTGTTACCGTTACAATCTCAGTCACAAGCAAACCAATCATTTAAACGTTTAATGCATTAAAAGCTGTAATAAAGTTTATACGTACCCGGCCCTTTTCGTTATCGCTCATTTTTTTAAACTTAATACACTGCAGATACTCTGCCCTGGTGCTAAACCAGTCAGAATTACTACGCTGTGAGAGACTGTGGCTCCACCCCCAGGTCTGCATCTAGAAACATCCATCACTCTCAGTGCCGGGTCTGGGGCTTTTAAATGCCCTCCGTGAGATTTGGTCAGAGGTGGGTTGTTCTTGGGCAACAAAGGGGTTTTAAGCCCCATGCCCAGTACATGTGGACTGAAATGATGCCAACCAATCAGAGTGTTTAAAAAGAATCACATTTCAGTTCAAAACACACACATTGTCACAGGAGCACACGGTGTAAGAACAACATAAGAATATTTGCCATGGTAATCATATTTAAAATGACATAAAATAGTGATGTATTTCAAATACATGTGTGTATGAAGTTTTGTGTGTGTGTGTGTGGGGGGGGGGGTGCCAGGTTTTATGAAGTTACTCCTAGGGTTAGGGTATCTAAGGTAAGGTAACCCTAACCCTCTAACCCCTAACCCTAAAAACAAGGGATCTGTTGGCCTATAGAGCTCCGTTGTCAAATGTTTTACTTGGTACAATATGTGATATATTGGAACAGAAACTAATTTGGCTGTAGTTTTTTTTCCACAAATTTCAAAAATTTGTAAAAAATAAACTGAAAATCTATCTGCAACATTCTGTAGACCTTTGCCCAGTTAATTCTCCTACTAAGTTTCAGAAGAAGTTGCCAATAAATAAGGAAGGAGTAGCGATTGACATTAAACATCAATGTACAGCATTTCTTAAAAATTTTGAAAATTTGTGAAAAATCAAAAATCTATCTGCAATATTTTGTTGACAAAGAATATTCATGACAAGTTTCAGAAGAATAAGACAATAAGGGACGAGTAGGGTCTGAAGTTAAACATCAATGTACAAAAATTCATAAATTCTTTTTTTTTTTAAGTCATAAATCAAAAATCAGTCTCGGCTATTTTGTAGAGCCTTACCCAAAGAGTATTTGTGCCAAGTTTCAGAAGATTTCAAATATAAATGACTGAGGAGTAGCGAATTTAGCAAAAAGTTGACACTGGACCCATACCAAGTAAATACACAATCGATATTGCCGATATTGATACTTTTAACTTATAAAGCCAGCTTATATAGGCGAGAACAGTCTGTGGTGATTTGTGAAATGAATCTTCATTCATTTGCAAATTTTGAACACATTTTAATGACCACTAAATCACTGAAATGTTCACATTCCACAATAATTAGTTAACACAACAAAACACACCTTTTAGCTTTTCATGTATTTTGAAACCTGAAACGTGAATGTGCCCATCTTTAAAGTGCTTTGGGTATGTTTCTGTTGTTTAAATGTGCTGTATAAATAAAATATACTTGACAGTCTAGATAAAAAGGGTTGTTATATTCAGAAATAATATATTCAGAGTTCATGTTTGAGGTATGTTTTTTCAGTTCCTGTCGTAGTTGATTGTCAAATTGGACTCATAGTATGAAGTTCAGTGCATTTATTTACAGTGAGGAAACAGCAAGAAGTGTTCTCAAGGTAATTACGCAAGGCAGTTTAGGAGGTTCAAGGGCTTCAATGTCGACTGGTCCAAAGTTTCCACAAACAGTTCCACATAAAGACTGATCCTCCACATGATCCCTCACCAGGACCTCCTCCCTGAGGTCACAAACATGAGCTGTGGGTTTCCTGTGCAGAAGGGAACAGAAGTTCAGCAGTGGTCTCAGAACATAGGCAGACAAACACGCCAATTCAGCCGAGCCAATTACACTAACTATTGTCAAAGCAACAATCAGGCATTGAATGGGTACCTTCCTCCAGCTTAAAAAGGAAACCACTGATCTCATAACTCCTCACAGGTGTGTTAATCAACCCAGGTGCATGAAGCTGGAAGAAGGAAGGCCCGCCCCTGGAATACAAGGTGTGGTTCACACACACACACACAGAGAGAAAGGGAGCGAGAGCTAGAGAGGAAAACTGAGTGAGTCAGCCAGTAGGACTGGAGGACCATGACAGTTCCAATAAAATATTTTTTTAATTGCAATTCAGTGGGCTGAATATATTATGTGAATGTCTGAATACAGTCCATTGGTAAGCAGTCTGCTAAAGTAACAGCTATGATGACCAATGCTGAAGAGCCGACATCAATCATGACTGAAACATTACTTTCACCACTATATGAGCCGCCTGGTTATTCTTTGCCTCTCTGAAAGGACTGTGACAGTGGGCTCTGTCTCTGTGCTGGTGGGTGTGTCTGAGGGATTTCCTTCCTCCTGCTCATTCTGGGACAAAGTCCTCTTTTTTTTATGGCCTTTCATGTCTTTATATAAGTTGGTGTGTGCAGTGTTTTCATTTACAGCTGTAAAGTACCTCTACACGTTGTTCCGCTTTCTCACTCACCATAGCCGACACGGCTCAGCTCAGTGTCACCCTACACCTAAACACAGCAGAGCAGGGAGGAAGGGGTGGAGCAATGCATGCCTGCATGTGTGGAGGTGTTTGCACAGGCATGTCTCCTATATGATAAACGGGAAACAATGCACTGAACTTAGAGGAGACTAACTAAAAAATTTCAGCAGCAATAAGCTGAACTCAAAAAACTCTGTTCAATATTAATTTTATCTCTTTATAAAACTGCTACTAATAAGAGCAGATGTTAAAATTAGGCAATGAAAATGTGAAATAGGTATAGTATAAACCCATCCATCCATCCATCCATCCAATTTCTTCCACTTATCCAGTTCAGGGTGGGAGAGGGGACTGGACCCTATCTCAGCTGTCACAGGGCTAGAGGGAGGGGTATAACCTGAACAGGTCGCCAATCTGTCGCAGGGCTAACACAACAAGCCCTGCTACAGAATGATTTGAATCAACATGGGAAACCTCACCCGGCCCAGACACGGAAAGGACTCACAGAGAGGATTTGTTAAACTTCATCACTGAGAATGTTCACACACAAAGGTAGATTCAAAGAGAATCATCTTCTGAGCATAGGTCTTTAAGTGTGGGACGTTCTCCTCTTTGAGAGAAGAATAAAATCCCAGCAGTGATGATTTTTCTGCCTGCAGTAAATTAAAAGTGCGGCAAACCGTCTGTGATTCAGTGCTCTTGCCCTGATGAACTATTTTAGTTACAACATCAACAGCATTCATTTTTTAGCACTGAGTTACACGTTATACACTTCCTGGTGAATAATGCACTGAAAAAAATCCCCCAGTTCTGGGTTCATTTCAGTCATTTTTTGGCATCCGCTTCAAAAGTCCAACATTTTCCCCTGTGAGCTTTGTACAGACATCAGTTGTAACAACTGCCAGTTTGTCCCATTTCAGCCTCAGCCTATCAAAGTATGCAGCTACCTGTGTCGTGGACAAGCTGTCTGCTTTATTTTTCAACTGCAGCTCCAGATTTCCTGCAGCGTCCTCAAAGCATCTTGTTACGGTTCACTTGGAGAGGGGGAATGATTCTTTGTTCTCAAGGCATATTAACGTGGCAGATTCTATAAACTCCCCATTAGAGAATGGCTTACTGTTTTTAGTGATTTTGTGGAAAATCACAAAGTTGGTCTTGACTGCTTCATCCCTGGATGTAGAAAACGTTGTAAAAAGTTCTTGTTGTTTTTGCAGCTTATCAGAGTGTGTGGTGGCTGCAATAGAAACTGCATGATGTATACTCATTTACGTTTGAATTCTAATTTCCCATTGACCTCACACTGGCCTGGATGTGGCCCGCTGGCTATACAATGCCCTGGTCTGTTCTTGGTGGATACGTAATTGATGAGGATGGAGAAGTACTTTTTTTCTTTTTTTTTCTTTGGTAAATGGAGACTTTAATAATAAAAGGAAAATGTCATTGTAGTAGGGTGGTCTGATCCGAACAAAGTAAAGCGCAGACTATGTATAGCCCTGAGATGAAGTCTTACTACTTGAACATGTCTTTAAAAAACATTTATAGGTTATTGATTAGGTGAAGGACAAATTTGGGCTACTACATTTCATTTGAATGCATTTGTCTTAACTGAGTCAATTAGCATAAATGGAAACTAGGCTTTGTTTTTATGGTCTTATGCCAAAGGCATTTAATAAAAGCAGAGACAAAACAAACTAACCTTTGTCCTTTGACCAGGCCTGATCTCAGCCTCTGATAACAACGGTGCACCCTTGAGTATAAATACTTGAGTATTTATTTTTCTGACTACTTTTTTCTTTTACTCCTTAAATTTCTTTTACTCCCAGCCAAGATAGCTCTTGAAATACTGGGTTACATCTTTTTGAATTCAGTTCATCCACACAGAGCAGTAAACCTCAGAGCAGAAGCAGCTGATCACAGCCTGCACACCAAAATAATTTACTGGAGCTCACAATAGACAGTTGTGATTCTTCTTATCCACGTGGAGCCACTACAACTGATCGTTGGGTTCCTCCACCTTCTGAATCCCACTTTAACCCCCCCTTATTTTTGTGTTTAGGTGTGGAGGCACAGTCACCCTCTACAATGTAGGACACAGAAAATAGAGCTGTTTTTAAATTCCCCTTCACAGCTTGTGTTCTACATAACAGATTCAAGCTGAGCGCATTCATTAGGATTAAAATTTAGATTGGAATAACATTTGTATTCTCATGTATTATTTTATATCATTACAATAATATATAATGAGGTTTGGTTGGCTTTACACAAAGATAGCTGGTAGAAACGTTCTCTAAAGAGCTACTTTTACTTTCTTACTTTGAGTACGTTTCAGAGCCTGTACTGTTTTATTTTTACTTAGGTAAATAAGCTGAAAAAGTATTTCAACTTTTATCAAAGTATTATTCTTCTACCTATGTACAGATTGTTTGTACTTTTGCCACCTCTGCTGAATTAGACCCTCTTTTGCCTTCAAAACGGCATTAATTCTTTGTGGCATAGAATCAGCAAAGAACCTTTTTTTTTTCTTCATTTTCTATTATCATTTGAGTCATTTGTGAGTCAGTGCAAAATATAGCCTGTTTGCTGTTCTCAGCTGTGGCACCTGGTGTGGTTCTCTGCTGCTGTAGCTTATCTGCTTCAAAATTTGACACATTCAGAAATGCTCTTCTGCATACCTTGGTTGTAACTAGTGGTTACTTGAGTTACTGTTGCCTCAATTGAAAGCATTCTCGTCATTCTTCTCTGACCTCTGGTATCAACAAGGCATTTCCAGACAGAGAAGTGCCACTCAGGGGATATTTTTCTTTTTTTCGAAACATACTCCAAACCCTAGAGACTTGTCTGCATGCACAAATACAGAGTTGTACTCAATGAAGTCGTCAGTGAGTGTATATAACCTGGCTGTCAGCCAACTGTGAAATTAAATGCGGGGGAGCTCAAAGTTGTAATAATACACTGCTCAAAAAAATAAAGGGAACACTTAAACAACTCCAAGTAAATCAAACTTCTGTGGAATCAAACTGTCCACTTAGGAAGCAACACTGATTGACAATCAGTTTCACATGCTGTTGTGCAAATGGAATGGACAAAAGGGGGAAATTATTGGCAATTAGCAAGACACACTCAATAAAGGAGTGGTTCTGCAGGTGGGGACCACAGAGCACTTCTCAGTACCTATGCTTTCTGGCTGATGTTTTGGTCACTTTTGAATGTTGGTGTTTTCACACTCGTGGTAGCATGAGACGGACTCTACAACCCACACAAGTGGCTCAGGTAGTGCACCTCATCCAGGATGGCACATCAATGCGAGCTGTGGCAAGAAGGTTTGCTGTGTCTGTCAGCGTAGTGTCCAGAGGCTGGAGGCGCTACCAGGAGACAGGCCAGTATACCAGGAGACGTGGAGGAGGCCGTAGGAGGGCAACAACCCAGCAGCAGGACCGCTACCTCTGCCTTTGTGCAAGGAGGAACAGGAGGAGCACTGCCAGAGCCCTGCAAAATGACCTCCAGCAGGCCACAAATGTGCATGTGTCTGCACAAACGGTTAGAAACCGACTCCATGAGGATGGTATGAGGGCCCGACGGCCACAGATGGGGGTTGTGCTCACAGCCCAACACTGTGCAGGACACTTGGCATTTGCCAGAGAACACCAGGATTGGCAAATTCGCCACTGGCGCACTGTGCTCTTCACAGATGAAAGCAGGTTCACACTGAGCACATGTGACAGACGTGACAGAGTCTGGAGACGTCGTGGAGCGCAAACTGCTGCCTGCAACATCCTTCAGCATGACCGGTTTGGCAGTGGGTCAGTAATGATGTGGGGTGGCATTTCTTTGGAGGGCCGCACAGCCCTCCATGTGCTCGCCAGAGGTAGCATGACTGCCATTAGGTACCGAGATGAGATCCTCAGACCCGTTGTGAGACCATATGCTGGTGCGGTTGGCCCTGGGTTCCTCCTAATGCAGGACAATGCTAGACCTCATGTGGCTGGAGTGTTTCAGCAGTTCCTGCAAGATGAAGGCATTGAAGCTATGGACTGGCCCGCCCGTTCCCCAGACCTGAATCCAATTGAGCACGTCTGGGACATCATGTCTCGCTCCATCCACCAATGTCACGTTGCACCACAGACTGTCCAGGAGTTGGCGGATGCTTTAGTCCAGGTCTGGGAGGAGATCCCTCAGGAGACCATCCGCCACCTCATCAGCAGCATGCCCAGGCATTGTAGGGAGGTCATACAGGCACGTGGAGGCCACACACAATACTGAGCCTCATTTTGATTTGTTTTAAGGACATTACATCAAAGTTGGATCGGCCTGTAGTGTGTTTTTCCACTTTAATTTTGTGTGTGACTCCAAATCCAGGCCTCCATTGGTTAATAAATTTGATTTCCATTGATGATTTTTGTGTGATTTTGTTGTCAGCACATTCAACTTTGTACAGAACAAAGTATTCAGTGAGAATATTTCATTCATTCAGATCTAGGATGTGTTATTTGAGTGTTCCCTTTATTTTTTTGAGCAGTGTATATTGAACATCTTATTAACTCTTGACATAAAGCTGTTTAATAACATCCAGTAGTTATTTTCACATATGTGAAGTTTATACTGCTTTCATTCCACATGGATAAGTGAATATGAAAGCATGTGTGAAGACCTAAAAGAAGAAAATCTTATCAGACTGAAATTCAGTAAACTCTACTTTTACACTTGAAGGCAATATCTATTTAAAAAACATGGATAATGATGTGAGATTTCATTTGTAGCCTAGATGTGATGTGAAAAAAAAACATTATTCTTAATTTTGCATTATTTATTTATTTTTATTTAAAGTCAGCAGAAACTAGAAAGGACGCAGAGAATGGAACAGAATGATTCAGAGATCGGATACAATGATGTGACTGGCATCAGCAGGCACTTTAAAGTGGTCGGTCTTGTGCCTGGCACTTTACTTATATCAGAGGAATGCAGCTCTTAGTTGTTATCTGGTCATTTATAACAACCCATGGCAGAACAATAGACTGTAGTCAAGGGTGAATAAACAAAATCTAAAAGTGCAGACTAGACCAAAAAAAAAAATATATATATATATATATATATTGCTACAGAATTAGCTTAAATCAGTGATGCCCATATTATCAACTCAAGATGAGAAGTTATAATGAATTATTTCTGACATCTGGCAGGACATGACAGCAGAGTTGTCTGGATCCAGTTAGTCAGTGGTACCTATGGTGAGCAGAGGAAATCTAGTCAATAATCTTGAGCTTTTTTCTAGTTACCGTCAGTTCACAGAATAAATCTACCTACCGCAGTTATACAGGACATTTATTTTATGAAGATCCAGCGCACTAGGCCCATCTCGCTGGCCAATGGGGATATAGGGATCTGGTTTGGGGATTATTGTTGGTCCACCATCTTCAGAGAAGGCATATCTGAATCAAAGGTGTAAAAGGTAAATGATACAGTGATGCCCGAGTCTAAACATGAAAGATAATTATGCTGAATCAGAGATCAGCTCACCGTCCATAATGCATGACAGAGTTGTAGTCATATGGGCTGTTAAGATTGTTTGTCACCTGTTTCCTGAAGTTATGTATGTAATCTGCCAAAATAAGAAACAGCTTTGGACTCATCTTGTGAAGAATCTGGTGACTGCAATTAAAATAATATAGCAATGAAACATGCTTACCTGGCATGATGTTTTTCCACACAACTGTGACGTAGTGGTCACGGTCTGATCGGGATTGCTCATGGACAAAGCCAAGAGCGTGCATGAACTCATGAGCAGCAATTCCTGACCACATGCACCCAGGAGTCTGCAGTGACAGGGTCTGGCTTCCTCCAGTTTGCCCCAGAAATGACCAGCAGCTGGGGGGGGGGGGGGGTGAAGAGCAGAAGTTCTACTCTATATGTCTACCATCACAATGCACTCATAGGAAGCCATAAAAAGGAGTCATGCTCACCCATATCTAGGCTGAATATCAAGAAAGTTGGCTTCATGAGTGCGGGGAACAAATTTAACGCATGTTCCAGAGGAAATATCTTGCATTCCAGTTTCTACGGTGATTCTGTCCATGTCGTCTAAAGCCGGAAGAAAGACACACACACACACACACACACACACACAAAAGAGGCAAAATCTGAATTAATAAAGAGATATGAGGATCTGGAAGCATCTTCTTAAATCTTAAACCATCATACCATACAATGGAGAGAGGATGTAGGGAACATAGACAAATCCATCCACAGATTTAGGCCACAGACAGGCATTGCCGGGGCAGTTTATGGCACTCCGTACGAATGACACAGCAATATCTCCATCTCTGATTGACATTCCTCTCAGGGTTCGTAGCTCTGATGAGAAAATATATTAATTTCTCAGTGCAGAAAAAATGTACATCGGTACATTTCTATGTAATTTACAGTTTACTTACTGTGGTTGACTTTCAGGATTTGATCCATCGAAGTCATTTCGTCATGGTCTAAAATTTCTTCTGAACACAGAAACAAATATGGAATAATTATCTTCTGCTTTCCATGAACAGAATCAGTGTGAAAACACAAAATGAGGTGCAGGTAAAAATAACACACCTGAGTATTCCCTTTTCAATCTCACTTTCCCCTCATTCACACCGGTAGAATTCTGCCAGACAAAAGAGAAACGTTAGAATGTTTCAGCTTAGAAACCATGACAAGACAAAATTATGTTTTTCTGAAATATTTATTGTTGGTACTGACCTTAACTGGGAGGGTGTAAGCCTGGGTCAGCAAGCCAAACAAGATAACCAGAAGCATAATGATCGAATGCATTGTTTTGTCTCAGGCTGGTTTGCCAGTTTCGGTTCAGAGGCCTCCCAATGCAGGAGCTAAATGAACTCCTCAGCTTGGCTGAATCTATATATTCACTTCTCCTCCTCCGCTCTGTACTGATTGGGCCTTGGTTCGATGATGAAGCATGATTAAGATCCTTCATCATGTGGTGTGTGTGTAATTTACTAAAACTCCACAGCTAATCCATAACAGGTGGTCCTGATGCTGACCTTCACTTATGCACTGTACTTATTGCACGTGAGATTCAGCACTTTCAGAAATGAGGCACTTAAAGGTGTTTTGCTGTTCGCGTTCAGTCTGACAGACCAGCAATTTGTGTCTGACTGAGCTGGCAACCGGTGATTTTGTGATATGCTATCAGATCATAACTGCCTTGACAACAGTCATTTTTTTTTTCACGAGTAAATATAAAAACAAAACTTTATCCTTTTCCAGATATCATTGCTATTCTTATCAAGGGGCCAATTTTGAAGGGCAGTGACTAAGCAAAGATTCCCATGTGCTAGCACTTTATGAAATCTCCTCTCACGGTCACTGCAGGAATAGAAGACCTTTAAAGTTTTCACAGCTTGATTTGAGGGGCCACATTTTCAAATACAGACACACTCATGTCTATTTATACCATTAAAACAGTTTCACATGTCCAGTTTAATGTGATTGAGTGAGCCATTCTCAGATTCTACACATACCTTATTTTACTACCTCTGCTTTATTACTTTATATCTATTGATCCATAATATTAACCGTTGATTATACATTCGCCTACTTCAAACCAGACCATCTAGTATGAAACTAATGCTTGCATATGTTTAGATAAAGAGAAATATCTAGTTTAAAATATACAAAATTGCATGTACACCAAGGATTTGCTGATAAAAAGCTTGAATTAATCTTTATTGAAACTGTTCAAAGAATTCAACTGCAGTTTTGACATTTTGGCCATTACTCCTGCTTCACCTCCATTTGGTCTGGTCACTAATCGTCCGCATCATCTACGGAGAGACGGAAAGAAATTACATTTGTGGCAGTGAAGTACATGTGACCATTTTGCGCTGTGTTTAGGACTTAATTAAGGATGTTTGATACTAACCACATTTATAAAGGTTGTTGATTTTCAGCTTGTCAACGTGGCTGAGAAGGGAAGTCTGGCCCAGCTGGATGTTGCTGTTTTCCTTAGGAATGATGGTTGGCTCTCCACGCTGGGAGTAGGCATACCTAAACACACACACACACACATATATATATATATATATATATATATATATATTTTTTTTTTTTTTTTTATTTATATATATATATATATATATATATATATTTTATATATATATATATATATATATATATATATATAATGAAAGAGGTAACTTATAATATGTTGAGCGGTTAACACACAATGTTTCACTTACTTTCCAAAGTGCATAATTGAGCCATAGTCATAGGGCAGGTCCAGATTGTCAGTCCTGAACTTCTCAAAGTTTCTCAAGCGATCTGTTGGAAAAATGATATTTTTGTTTTGGAAAAATCTGCTTAGAAATACAGTTAAAGCTTTCATTCCCTTTTCAAAATGCCAACCTCTTCCAACCCCTGCACACTTTAAAATTACCTCTTGAAATATTTGGCCACATGATGGTGACATAGTTGTCCCGGTCGAAGCGAGACTGCTCGTGCACAAAGCCCAGGGTGTGCATGAATTCATGGGAAACCACTCCAACCTGAATGCACTCAGGGAGCTGGAGAGATACAGTCTGTCTTCCACCACGTGCTCCAAGGTAGGACCAGCAACTGCATTATCACACAAACGGACAGAAGATTAACTTCAAGTGGTGAATTCACAGTGCTGCTATAGATGTGGAAGCTAATCCTCTCATCAGTATCAGCTCTCACCCAGACTTTGGCTGGATGTCGATGTAGTCTCTCTGGTGTGTCCGAGGAACAAAACGCACACAGGTACCTGCCTCTATGTTCTCCATTCCTTTCTTTATCAGCGTTACATCCAGATCATCTGTTCAGTTGTTTAAAATGGGTGACCATGAGACATATACTTTATATATCACTGAATAGAAAGTTACTAAATCTCAAAACGTCGCAGAATGTAACCTAAAGCATTTATTTATGCCTCAAACACTAAAACAACATACTGTATTTCGGTGAGAGGTTATATGCAATGTAGACATGTCCATCCACTGATTTGGACCAGAGGCAGCTCCGTGCAAAGCAGATATTGGAGCGTCTTCCAGAAGAAACAGCAATGTCTCCCTCTCGGAGGGTGGTGGTGGCATCAATAATTTGCGTAGCTGACGTAGAAATCAGTTGAAATTTTTTTTAACAGTCTGCTGTGGAAAGTGCAACGAAAAACCTTAAGTGTGTGCGACTTACTTTGACGCTCGTTGGCTTTAATGATTTTATCCATTGCCGTTTCTTCAGTGCGTTCTTTCCGTTCTTAAGAACAAAAGAAAAGTTGGTTAGGGGAGTGTGTAGTTTTACTTCAGTCATAATAACATTTATATTAAATCCAAACTGTATGCACCTTTGTAGCCGAGGGGACCCCATTTGTGGCTGAACAACAATTTCTGCAAAAAGCACAAACAAATACATTTACAGTTCTGTTCACGAGTTTGTTAAATTCAGCCTCACCCCAGTCCCAAACAAATTTACCTGAGCTTGCACAGCTGAGAGACAAATAGAAACCATGCAGAGGAGGATAATCCGCTCCATCTTTACCAGTCAGGTATGCCTTCAGTGATGCCATTTGACATGCACTAACACCTAGCTTTATATGTGTTCCCGCTGCTGTCCTTAGATAATACCCATGATTACCCTCAACTAAATAACAGGTTTGGTGTTGCTTGTTTGTGAGTGAGTTTAATCCCCAAATTAGTTTGATTCTTTCATAAACAACATCTGCAACAGTGGCATAATGTGAGGTCTCACTGTGCATAATAACAGCTTTAATTCAATGACTAGCTTGAAATGAAATGGTTTTAATGTTTGGCACAGGTTTGGTACAATTTTAGGCTTTAGGTGTGTACGTGTACCAGGAGTACTGTTTTCTTTCTACTGAAACTAAGATTATCCTTATCAGTTCACATGCGATGCCACGCTGCTAATTTCAAGTCATCAGTGACCCAAAGCACAAAAACAAAAATGTTGACGCCCGAACAGGGACTTGAACCCTGGACCCTCAGATTAAAAGTCTGATGCTCTACCGACTGAGCTATCCGGGCTCTGCTTACTCAGCCGGAAGCGGTCTTTATAAGGAGGCAACGTCGAGTTCCGACAGACGTCTAGAAATTCCTCTGAGCAAATTACAGTAAAATACCATCATGACCGCATTTTCTGGCCGCACATTTCTAAAAGAAGATGAAGTTTCTGCGGTAAGTCAGCGTTGTCCTGCATGCTAGCTTTCATGTACATGACTAGCTACCTGGGAGCTATGCACACTGGTGCTAAAGTTAGTAATTATCAAATGAAACAACATAAATATTAACAAACTGGGATGGCAACTCGGTAACAGCTCAGGTTCTGACTCTTTGCCAGAAGAATAGGTATAATTACGACATGCAAACTTTGCAATTTGCAGGAATCGCATGTGCAGATTAATGAGCTCCGGTGTGCTATCCGAGAAAGCACTCGTAAACTGGAGGAGGTCCAGCGGAGAAGACTGCGTGCTGAAGAAGAGATCATTAAATGGTATCACAATGTGCACCACTCATTTAATTTTTAGTTTCCAATTAAATTTAGCTCCTGTCGCGTTAATGTCAAAATTTTTTTCTCAACCTGTGTGATGCTTCCTGTTATGCGATATCTGCTGCCGTCGGTGGGTGCGTTGAGGTGCACAACAGGCTCTTGCTGTGGACTTATCGGCCAGTCTGTTAGGTACACCTCTTAAACTGCTCCTGCAACTATCTAATCACAGTTAACTATATGGCAGTGCATTTAGGCATTTAGGCATCTAGACATGCTCAAGACGACCTGCTGAAGTCCGAACCGAGCATCAGAATGGGGAAGAAAGGTGATTTAAGTGACTCTGAACGTGACATTTTTGTTGGAACCAGACAGGCAGGTCTGAGTACTTCAGAAACTGCTGATTTTCCCTTTGAGCCATCCTTAGGATTTACAGATAGTTATCTGGAAAAGAGAAAATATCCAGTGAGCAGCAGTTCTCTGGGTGAAAATGCCTTGTTGATACCAAAGGTCAATGGTCAGACTGCTTTGAGCTATAGGAAGGCAACAGTAACTCTAATAATCACTATTTACAACCACAGTATGCAGAACAGCATCTCTTAATGCACAACACATTGAAAGTGGAAGCAGAAGTAGCAGAAGATCACACTGGGTGTCACTCCTGTTGGCTAAGAATAGGAAATTAAAGCTAAAAACATTAGTAAAAACAGTAGAAGATTGGAAAAACACTGCCTGGTCTGATGAGTCTTAATTTCGGATGATATGGTCAGTTGGAGTAAACAACATCTTGCCTTGTATCAGCAATGTAATGGTGTGGAGGATATTTTCTCAGCAAGCCTTGGGGCCCCCTTAGCACCAACTGAGCAGTTTAATTGCCACAGCCTTCCTGAGTATTGTTCCTGATCACATCCATCCCTTTATGATCACAGTGTACCCATCTTCTAATGGCTGCTTCCAGCAGGATAACGCAACGTGTCACATGTCAGCTCTAAGCAGCAGACTCAACAATGGAGGTGCAGCACATGGTTCATTCAGACTCAGTGTTCTCAGCCTCACTGTTGAAGTTCTGCCGGAGGTGGAAGTTGAAGATCTCGCGGACTGGGGCCTCTGCCAGGTGTTCCCAGCGCAATATCACAATATGTTTAGGTGCACCAGGTCTGTCCAGAATCCTCTCCTGCCACCTGATTCAACTCACTACCAGGTAGTGATCAGTTGACAGCTCAGCTCCTCTTCTCACCTGAGTGTACAGAACATATGGCCGGAGATCTTATGATACGATTACAAAATAAATCATCAACCTGCGATGTGTTTTTCATTGGGGTCGTTGGAATCACTCTTTGTCTGGACCCTCACCCAGGACCAATTTTCCATGGGAGACCCTACCAGGGGGCAAAGCTCCCAGACAACATAGTTCCTGGGATCACTGGGACACAGAGGTCCCTCCACCACTATAAGTTGGCAATTCACGGAGGAGGTGATAAATTAAAGTAAAAAAAAAAAAAATTACCCACTGCCTATTCATATTATAACAGTGCAACTAAGTGTGATGCTGGCCTTTGTTCCTAAATGTGCAGTCATTAAATAATTTTTTTTCTGGTATCTTTTGCAGTACCAGAGAAACTGAACAGAGAGTGGATTTAATGGTGGAAAAAAGCGACATTGTTAATGCATTGCAACATCTGGGTCATCTGCTGCAACGTGAAGTACATCTGTTTGAACAACTGAATGGCCAAAGCTCTCCAGACAGGTATTATGAACTGCTGAGGGCATAAAAGAAAAAAGACATGTGCAAACCCACATTATATATTTAATATATTTTAGGAACGAAAGGATCAGTTTGCAGGACAGGAGTGATAGTGCCAAAATTAAGGCAAGCCACCTTGTTGCTGAAATCCAGCAGGTGAAACAGCAGCTAGAAGAGGTTGAGGCTCGTCACTTAGCAGGTATGGGAAACACTGAGAGGATATCTGCATCTGAGTGAATTTACTGTATACAGATTGAAACATGCTTTTCATCTTTCTTTGTCAACAGTTCAAGCTTTGCTCCCTGTGCCAACCTGCAAGTCAGAAAGAAGTCACATGAACCAATGACTTGCAAACACTGATTTTAATAGTTACAATAAAGTGCTTTTTTTTTAACAGCTAATAAAATGTAAACTTTTTCTTCTTCCTGAAGTACTTCTATTTTATTGTTTGTTTGTTTTTTAAATATCAGTTAATATCTAAAAAAAATAAAATAAAATACCAGATGGACACTTTAACAGCTTCTCATTACTCCAGTGCGTCACATAATCAGAAAAGGTAGACTGCTTCTATCTGGTGATTAAATGAGCTAACAAATATTTGGCTCATCTCAACTACAGTATAGGGTAAGATTAAAATTTCTGGTGTCTGTGACTTTAGTGGCTGATGCTCAATAAATTGACAGTTTCAGCCATTTAAAATATTTTGCATAACATAACTTTGACTCCCTGTTTTCCCCATTTCATCTAGACTTCACCAAACCCCCTACAAGTGTCCGGACAAGCCAAACACTGCCCATATATTTGAGATGTTATGTCTCTTCTATCATAATCTAGCAAATGTATGTGGGTGTGGTCGGGTCAGTTTGAACTGCTGTAAGGCTGCCTGCAATGGCAACTGCCAGCTCAGCTTTCTGACCTCTGACTACAAACAAAATCAAAGAATATAAGATTTGCTACATAATCCTACTGGCAACGTACACAGTAAATAAAAAAAACTGTTTTTCTTAATACACTGCTCAAAAAAATAAAGGGAACACTTAAACAACACAATATAACTCCAAGTAAATCAAACTTCTGTGAAATCAAACTGTCCACTTAGGAAGCAACACTGATTGACAATCAATTTCACATGCTGTTGTGCAAATGGAATGGACAAAAGGGGGAAATTTTTGGCAATTAGCAAGACACACTCAATAAAGGAGTGGTTCTGCAGGTGGGGACCACAGACCACTTCTCAGTACCTATGCTTTCTGGCTGATGTTTTGGTCACTTTTGAATGTTGGTGGTGCTTTCACACTCGTGGCAGCATGAGACGGACTCTACAACCCACACAAGTGGCTCAGGTAGTGCAGCTCATCCAGGATGGCACATCAATGCGAGCTGTGGCAAGAATGTTTGCTGTGTCTGTCAGCGTAGTGTCCAGAGGCTGGAGGCGTTACCAGGAGACAGGCCAGTACACCAGGAGACGTGGAGGAGGCCGTAGGAGGGCAACAACCCAGCAGCAGGACCGCTACCTCCGCCTTTGTGCAAGGAGGAACAGGAGGAGCACTGCCAGAGCCCTGCAAAATGACCGCTAGCAGGCCACAAATGTGCATGTGTCTGCACAAACGGTTAGAAACCGACTCCATGAGGATGTTATGAGGGCCTGACTTCCACAGATGGGGGTTGTGCTCACAGCCCAACACCGTGCAGTACGCTTGGCATTTGCCAGAGAACACCAGGATTGGCAAATTCACCACTGGCGCACTGTGCTCTTTACAGATGAAAGCAGGTTCACACTGAGCACATGTGACAGACGTGACAGAGTCTGGAGACACTGTGGAGAGCGATCTGCTGCCTGCAACATCCTTCAGCATGACTGGTTTGGCAGTGGGTCAGTAACGGTCTGGGGTGGCATTTCTTTGGAGGGCCGCACGGCCCTCCATGTGCTCGCCAGAGGTAGCATGACTGCCATTAGGTACCGAGATGAGATCCTCAGACCCCTTGTGAGACCATATGCTGGTGCGGTTGGCCCTGGGTTCCTCCTAATGCAGGACAATGCTAGACCTCATGTGGCTGGAGTGTGTCAGCAGTTCCTGCAAGATGAAGGCATTGAAGCTATGGACTGGCCCGCCCGTTCCCCAGACCTGAATCCAATTGAGCACATCTGGGACATCATGTCTCGCTCCATCCACCAACGTTATGTTGCACCACAGACTGTCCAGGAGTTGGCAGATGCTTTAGTCCAGGTCTGGGAGGAGATCCCTCAGGAGACCATCCGCCACCTCATCAGGAGCATGCCCAGGCATTGTACGGAGGTCATACAGGCACGTGGAGGCCACACACAATACTGAGCCTCATTTTGACTTGTTTTAAGGACATTACATCAAAGTTGGATCAGCCTGTAGTGTGTTTTTCCACTTTAATTTTGTGTGTGACTCCAAATCCAGCCCTCCATTGGTTAATAAATTTGATTTCCATTGATGATTTTTGTGTGATTTTATTGTCTGCACATTCAACTTTGTACAGAACAAAGTATTCACTGAGAATATTTCATTCATTCTGATCAACAAAATGAGCTTGGAGACAGTTGTATGGAAGCTTGTTTTTGCCACTGAAAAAAAAAAATATTTTTCACCATCAGTAACTCAGATTTTTAGCTTATTATCTCAAAATTTTAACTTGATAACTTGAAATTTCAAGTTATTTTCTCAATTGCAAATTATTTTCTCATACATTTGAGTAAGTAACCAAAAATGTTTGACTTATGGGTGGCATTTTTTTTTCCTTCGCAGAAACAAGCTTCCATACAGTTACAAAACTACAATCCTGGAAAAACTTTCACACATGCTCTCAGTTACTACACACACATGCCCAGTTCCTCTGTTGGTTAAATGCACAGGCTGATGACAGCTTCAGCAGCTGCAAGCAGGCTGCCACAGCTGAGAACAAGTTGCAAAATCATTCAGTAGTCACATGATACGTTCTTCAGGAAATGCTGTCTATAAAAACTCAGACAGTGAAAGGCATTCTTTCTTTTTTTGGAGCGAGCTAGATCTTTTGGTTCAGCAGTAAGGGCTGAGCCTTTGGGCTCACAAACAACTCTTGTTTTTTTGCTGTTATTTTTAAATAAAAAAACAAACAAAAAAAACAACTCATTGTTTTGTTCTGACCGTACTATCCAAATGTTGCAGCAAAAATCGAGACTCATTAGACGAGGCAACATTTTCCCAATCTTCTACTGTCCAGTTTTGATTAGCCTGTAAAAAAAAACATTCTCAGTTTCCAAGGATGGCAAAAGTACAGACATTCTGTACTTAAGTAGAAGTACAAGTACTTGTGTTAAAAAATACTTTGGTAAAAGTTGAAGTACTGGTTCAACTTCTTTACTGAAGTAAGAGTGACTAGTATAGTATAGGACGATCAGTCCTTGCCATCATTAATAGCAGTTTGTCTTCTGGTGTGGTCCCTGTAACCTTTAAACATTCAGTCGTACAGCCTTTAATTAAGAAATCTGGCCTTGATCAATCTGTTCTTGCTAACTTTAGGCCCATCTCTAAGCTGCCTTTTATTTCTAAAATTTTAGAGAAGATTGTTTATACTCAGTTGAAGTCTTTTTTGGAAAACCATGATATTTTGGAGGTTTTCCAGTCTGGATTTAAAGTCCTCCATAGTACAGAATCAGCACTGTTAAGGGTCTTTAATGATATTCTCCTGGCATCTGATTCTGGTGACTATATTGTTCTTGTTCTGCTTGATTTAAGTGCGACTTTTGATATAGTTGACCATGATATCTTAATATCCCATTTACAGTATCTTGTGGGTAGTTGCGGCACTGCTCTGGAATGGTTTATATCTTATTTAGCAGGCAGAACTATTTCAGTTAGCTTTGCTGGCTCTGATTCCTCCTCTGCCCCCCTGTTATGTGGGGTTCCACAGGGCTCAATTTTGGGGCCCTTTCTTTTTTCACTTTATCTGCTTCCATTGCGATCCATTCTTAGAAAACATGGAATCTCCTTTCACTGCTACGCCGATGATAGCCAGATCTATGCGCCATTAAAGAAGAACGATGGCTTCCCAGTTAAATTTCTTCTCGCATGTCTTGATGACATTAAAGCTTGGATGGCCCTAAATTTTCTACATTTTAATGGAAAAAAGACTGCTTAGACCCAGTAGCTCTTGTGCCTTAGACCTAAAGTAACGAGTCTGTTTTGGAAATGTAAGGAGTAGAAAGTACAGATATTTGTGTAAAAATGTAGGGAGTAAACATATAAAGTAGTCAATACTCAAGTAAAGAACAGATAAAGTACAGATACCTGAAAAATCTACTTAAGTACAGTAACGAAGTATTTGTACTTTGTTACTTCTCACCTCTGTTCTTGGCTGACAGGGATGGCAGAAGTGTGGTCTTCTGCTGCTGTAGTGCATTTGCTTCAATGTTTGATGCATTCAGAGATGCTCTTCTTGATACTTTGGTTGTAACCAGTGGTTACTTGAGTTATTGTTGCCTTTCTATCAGCTCGGAGCAGTCTGTCCAATTTCTCTGACCTCTGGTATCAATAAGGCATTTTTGTCCAATGAACTGCCGCTCACTGGATATTTTCTCTTAAAATCATTCTCTATAAACCCTAGAGATGGCTGAGGGGGGGAAATCCCAGTAGATCAACAGTTTCTGAAATACTCAGATCAGCCCCACGTTCAAAGTCACTTAAAGCACCTTTCTTCCCCATTCTGATGCTCAGTTTGAACTTCAGCAGGTCCTTTTAACCATCTTAACCATGTTTACATACTTAAATGCAATTGGTGTCATGTGATTGGCTGATTAGATGTAATTGATGAGCGCTTAAAAAGGTGCATTAAATAAAGTGTGTGAGTGCCTTTTACCATTTGTCAAGCAGATTAGTTGTTTCAAGTAATTTAAATGATACGCTTTTAAAAATATATATTATAATATATAGTGTAAGGCCCACTAGTACATTTATTCAAATACTGGTAGGCTATACCTGTGAACTATTAGTAAGTATAAAGAAACCCTCACTCATGGATAAACTGAATAATTATTGTAATCTGCCCTGTAAATGTTTATGGTGAAATATGCTGTTTTTAACCTTTGAACGCCACTCGCTGAAACATTAATGACGTTCTTGGGCTTCCGTAGAAATGTCAGCGTAATCGTATGTTAACATAAGGTTGGCTCAGCGGTTTTTTTCTGTGTCCTTTTTTGGTAAGTTGTTTATTATTTTCATGTTAGTTCATTGTAACTTGTATTAGCTGTAATGCCCTTAAAGTCCTGTTTTTAAAAAATTGGATAGAACCGATGTTTTAGGAAGATTATGGCTACACGTGTCGCTCAAAGAGCACATACTCATAGTTACATTAGCGAAGATAGGGTTAGCCTTGTAGATTAAAACTGTAACTACAAATATAGGCTTAAGGTTGTTTCCAGCTACAGATACAGTTGTGCAGGAGAGTGAAAGTTAATGATCTGGTGTGTTTAATTATCGTGGATATGTCTGAATTATATTTCAGGTCCATGCCAAACACAGCTTAAAGCAGGTTTCTGTTTCTTTCCTTGACAGGTAATGATGAGATAAATCAACTTGTAAACGATGACAGCCAAGGCCGACTGTCGCTCCGTCTTTGATTTGTGCTTAAATGATGGGGCTTTTGGATTGAGAGAGGTGAACCCCGTCCCGAAGGAGGGCGTAATAGCTGGCAACGCCTCAGATTGTATGTGTGGATCACTGCTGTTGCGTGTTGTTGTGGAAAAAGATGCCCAGTTTGTACAGTCATTTATGTCTTTCACACAGGTGTGGAAGATAAAAGTGCAGAAGATGACAGACGAGAAGGCGACTGCAACCTGGTTAGAGAGGTGTCAGACAAGATGGTCTGCTCAGCCTGCAGATACCCCTTTACTAACCGTGAGGAGCAGGTAACCACACCGTCCCAAACACTACTCTAAGATCTGTTCACGTATTGAAGACCAGTGCCTGAGTGTGTGCTTTGTGTTGCAGAGGGAACACTACAAGCTTGACTGGCATCGGTTCAACTTGAGACAAAAGATGGCTGGATTGCCACCCCTCACCGCAGAGGAGTTTGAGAGGAAGACTGGCGCTGGTGAGGAAACCGGAGTCCTACAGATCTAATAAGGGGAAAAAAGGCAGCTAAAGTTATTGTAACAGCTGACTGATTGTTGTCTCTTTATAGGAGACCTGTCAAGTATCTCAGGCTCAGAGTCTGATTCAGAGGAAGAAGACTCGGATAGCGATGCTGGGGGAGTAAGCAGAAATGTCTCTGACAAAGACAAGGAGAGCTCAGGTGAAACCTCTTTAAATACTGGTCGGCTCTCAAGTAAGGTGGTTTTCCAAAACTCAGCAGGAGATTATCTGTCAGTCTACCGCTGCATACTGCAGGGAAGGTGAGACTCAGCAAGCTTAGTCCAATACAGTGTAATCTTTTTTCTTTTTTTTTTTTATAATTTAATGTTATCTAATTTTCTTTAATGTCCCAGTCAGATGATGAGCACAATGCAGAATCCTCTCTGAAAGCCATAACAAGGAAGACTGTGTGGGTCATTCTCATGACTGGTGGAGGTCATTTTGCTGGTGCTGTATTTGAGGGGTAATTTTTTTTCCCCCATGCCTGTTGGCTTTCAGATTACACATTATGGCATAGATTAAAAAAACAACAGGACAGCCAACTGAGAGATGTGAAACATCCAGCACAGTGTATTTTATGTTCTAGAAAACAAGTCCTTCTGCACAAGACCTTCCACCGATACACGGTACGAGCCAAACGAGGCACCGCCCAGGGACTCAGAGATTCTCAGAACCGCAGTCACACGCCAAAATCTGCAGGAGCTGCTCTGCGGCGTTACAATGAGGCAGCGTTAGTCAAGGTGATATTACAGTCCATCTGATTGTGTTTTTTTTTTTTTTTTTAACGAAGTTGGGTGGAAGTTTTTCAAACAGTGGCTGTCTCCTGCTTCTCCAAGAGTGGGTCATTTGCTTTTATGACATTATAGTGGTACAGCTATGGAGCCACAGTGTTGCTTTATTAAAGAAAGTGTTTAGTGTTTGCTCTGTGGTTAAAACTCTTCGCTTCACTCACAAGATGAAATGGTACTTTTTTGTGCATGTGCAGTTTGTTTTTTTTTTTAAATAAACATTTGTGGAACTTTTTGCAGGACATTCAGGATCTTCTTGTAACCTGGGGTGAACACTTGAAAGGGGCCTCTAAAATATTTGTACGAGCTCCTAGCTACAATAAAACTATCTTCTTTGGTGGTCGAGGAGCTCCCCTTGAAAAAAAAGATCCCAGGGTCCACACAGTCCCCATTGCAACACGCAGGGCAACATTTCGAGAGGTACAGAGGGTACACGAAGTGCTTTCTACTGTTCACATGTATGGTAAGCGGCATGAAATGCTTAAAATAATGTTTCCTGCACATTTTTGTGCAGCCAAGCTATATTTATTTAATCAGTAACATCTTATTTCAGGCAAAGACACAGAGATGTCTGCAGTCTTCATTCCACCTAAAAAGGTGTGGAAACGAGCTGTTAAACCCATAGTAGAAATGAACACAGATGAAGAGAAAGGTAGGTTTATAGTCTGTAAGCTCTCTGTTGATCTGTGGCTAAAAAAAGGCATCAAATAATAACATTGCGAGTGAAAATGTATTGCTGGTATCAGAAGAAGAAAACCATGACAGCTCTGATAAAGAAGTGGGTGGGGAGATCCAGCTGGAGATGGTGGAGATGACATTAGGAACCCTGGACCTCAGGGAGTATGAAATCCAGCCCTCCAGGCACAGGAGGAGGAGGAGGAGGAGAAAGAAGGAGGAAGCTAAAATTCCAAATGAAGGTAGATCAGTGGTCAATTATATAACCACAGGTGGCAATAAGAATCCAAGGAATGCTAGCTTATTACTCTAATGTTCTGCAAAATGTATAAAATATCACATCCATTTGGGGCAGAATCGAAGAGCTTAGAAGCAAATAGTGAAGAAGAGGAACTGCCAGAGGTTACACCAGCAGAAGATGCTCCTCAAGAAGTGCAGTCAAAGAACAAGAGGAAACGGAACATACAGAGCAAAAAACAAGTGGATGGTGAGCAGGGGTTTAAATCTCTTTTTTGTTTTCTAGAAGTCCACTTGTTCCTCAGTCTTGCAAAAACTATGTAATGTGCTGTTTTCATGTGTGAAAACTCATCAACTTTTCTCTTTATAGACATTGTTGAAGAGTCATGTGACTACAGCCTGAAGGATGCGCTCTTTACAGCCTGCAAGGTTGGGGATGTGGATGCTCTACGTACACTCCTCCCTGTAGAAATGGCAGAGGGCCGAGAGCAGTCGGAGAGCAAACTTTCTGACACCTCGAGTCCTCCGACTCTCCTCAATAAGCCCATCGACTCATCGGGGTTCACATTACTACATGTTGCCACAGCTGCTGCACAAAAGGCAGCGATCAGACTGCTCCTAGAAATGGGAGCGGATCCCTCCTGCAGGTATAAAGAATATTGCTGTCAAGTATTGTAAAAGTGTGATCATGTAGCAGCTGTGCACAGTGAACCCTGGCCAGGCTTAATTATTATTTCTACAATATTCCTTTACAGGGATAATAAAGGGCAGACACCGTATATCGTCGCCCCTGACAAAGACACAAGGAACGTTTTTCGTAAATATATGGGGGAGAATCCTGAAAAATACGACTACAGCAAGGCGCAGGTAAGGTTAAACTTGTGCACCTTTTAACATGTACTGCATTAAACACAAGTTGGTAACTTATGGCGTACTCCGGTGCAACTCAAGGTCCCTGGGCCACTGACGGCAGAGATTGAACTGAAACAGCTGGAAAAGAAAAAAGCCCAAAAGACACAGAAAAAGCGTCGAGAAAAAGAGCAGAAAGACGAAAAGAGGAAACAAGAGCTTGAGGCAGAGGAAAAGAGGAAGTTTGCATCTCTGACTGAACGTGAAAAGGTGTGTAATGTATTGCTAAAACACTGCAGTTTATTCCGTGTAAAAGCCTTTTTCTTTTTGGAGGGCGGAAATGTTCATTATTGGCTCATTGATTACAGAGAGCTCTGGCAGCAGAGAAGAGATTTGCAGCACAAGTTGCTGCAACAGGAGTCGGCATCTCTAATATCAAGTATGTCTCCCAAGAGCCATAATCTCACTGAGTTTATACTTAATGTAATGGCAAGCTATAAAGTTATAAAAGCTGCATTGAAATTCATTGTGTCTTTGTCAACAGGAGGTGCTGGTCATGTGGGGAGTCTCTACTTGGGAAGATCCCTTTTCAGTACCTGGATTATTCATTTTGCACTCCTCGCTGTGTTCAAGCACATCGGAAAGCAAATGCTCCTCCAGGAAAGACCTAACATCCACCTGGAAATGTTTTACTTGGAGGGACTCGACCTCATTAAAAGTGCCAGTTAATTGAGACTCTGACTTGACTTTTATTGTGGCAGATGATTTTAAACACTTGAATACATATACTGCCTGTAATAAAATCACTGTGCAACTTATTTGCAGTATCTGTAATCATGGTAAAATAAAAAGCAACAATAAACTGTCAGCATTTATTTCTTTTGCACAGGCTTAGCGAGTATTGTAACATCAAGTGATCGAGGAATCATTTCATTAGTGTTTGTGTCAAATTAAAACTGGATGTCTGAGTGCGTCTGATAAGGAATTGTCTGCTTCTCAAATTAAGAATTGCAGTGCAATAGAAATACCGTTCTGCAGCAGTTCCTTCGTGTGTGATCAATTGTTCAGACAACTATTGCTATTTTGCTTTAGCGAGATCAATACTTGTATTTATTTTTATAGCTGCAGTTTGTAGAAAATTTTTGTGCTGCAAAACTCAGTGGGCTTTGTCAAGACTTTTCAGACGTAATATTGAGCTGAGGTCGGTCCATAAAAAGAACCCTTAAGTGTCCTGGGGCTCCTTCCAGCTCTAGCACTGTGATGTTGTTGGGCAGGGTGGTGCTGAGCAGGGGTCCAGGGACATAGAGAGTCTGCTGAGGGCCTCTGGCTGGCCAGTATCGACCCAAGTTCACACCATTAATCCAAACCTGACCCTGATAAAGGGAAAAAAAACAAACATCCAACAAAATACAGATATTTTATTCCTTGCTGGAAACATGAGGTAAACACACAAAGGAATAGTCTGCCAGGTCCAGAATGTGCCTAAATACAGTCAACATTACCTTTGTCCATTCACTGAGCTTGAGAAAAGTGTCCCATGCTAGCCTGTTTTGCTGCAAAGTCCCCATGTAGAAGGTTGGTCCAGGTGTAGGTTCTCTCCGAGGAGCAGGGTTGGACTTTTGGCTGTTGCCATGAGGCCATCCACCAGCAATGGCTCCCTCAATGTCCAAGGGGTAAATCTTCCAGTCAGTCAGAACATCTTTACCCAGGATCAAGTTGCTCAACAGGCCCTGGAATTAACAATATTTACCAGCTAGAACCTGTAGTCTCTGTCATTTTACTTACTCTACAAAATAGCTACCATCTTTTTACTACTGCTTGCTTGTTGCTTCTATTTGTTGCTTGCCTTGTAGTCATTGATCTTGCTGCCAAAGTTAACCCTGCCCATGTTCTCTACCAGAATGTCCACTGTGTCCCCCTGCTGTCCAGTCACATTTGTCACCAGTGCAATGTCTCTCTCCAACAGGCCCTGGAAAACCTGTTGATACAGATGTATGTTTTCATAAGTACGAACAGATACAGATACAGCATCATTTATAAATATTTGAAACTTCACTGTCTGACAGACAAGCAAGCTCAAACTTTACCTGTGATGTTTTTCCCTGACCTGGACGTCAATAAACGTTCACAGTAAGCCCTTACCCCATTGATGGACACATATGCACGGTCATGAACCCCATTCAGTGGAGAGATAAGTGGTGTGGGCTCTGAGAGGCTCCGTGGCAGCGTGGTCCGATATAGCACGTATCCATAGTACTGAACACAATAGACAGCACAGGTTGCAGACACAAAAGTCTAGAAGTTCTCCATGGTTCAAGAGTTTTACTGTCTCTACAATAATGGTATCACCACTGTTTCCCTCAGACAGACACCATACCTGTTTCACTTCTTCAAATGTCACAGGATAGTGAGATTTGATTGGTCCCAGAGGTGAAAGGGTGTTCAACAGACCACTAATGTTCCCAACCTGTAAATGTGGCACCATGTTAGACACTTGTTTTAAATAAATGCTTCTTGACATCAGGAGCAGTTTGCTGAAATGATGCTACCTTTTGCAGGGTCACAAAGCCATAGGCAAACTTGGGAGTTGCTGGTGGCATGGGGCCAGAGGGAATCTCTCTAAACTGATGAGAAATGGTGATGAATTAATCATGCATTAATCAGGACCTCAGCCTTAGCAGGTGGCTGTTCAATCAATACCTACCTGCTTTATGACATCTCTAATAGCCAACAGCTTCTCTGTGGGGTCTCCTGCCTCGGTCAGTGGGGCATCGTAATCATAACTTGTGACTACTGAGCGGAACCTGGTGTCGTGATCAGCACCTTTATGAGAACAGCATAGAGACCATTACACTGCAAACTGATCTTTTATCTCCATCTTAATCATGTAAACCGTGATATGATAGACACTGATGAAGTGAATGAATACTGAGTTTATGAAAAGAATTTACCATTCCAGTAGCCAAAGTTTGTTCCTCCTTCAAACATGTACCTGAGAAGAAAGACAAACAGACTGTAAAACTAAAGGAAATTTAAAGTGGTATCTTAAAGGATGAGGTTCCTGACTTTTATTTATTCAGAACAAATCCAATTAAAAGACCACAACCATCATTACATTTTAGTCAAAGCTCGAGATAGCTGATCTGAAAAACTATAAGAAAACACAATCCATCTATTTTCTTAACTGCTTCTACAAGCAGGGTCATTGTGAGATTGTAGCCTCTTCCAGCTGACACTGGGAAAGAGGCAGGATACAACAATGATCAATTTAGAATCATCAGTTATCAAAACATGCTTATCTTTGGACTGTGGGAAGAAACCCAAGCACACAGGCACAGGGAGAACGTGCAAACTACACACAGAAAGGTCACAGGCCTGACTAGCAGGCTCAAAAGAGAATCACCTTTCTGTGAATGACTCCACATCATCACCATGCCACACAGACATCACAGCAGGCTACACTGTTACTCAGTGTTCCTTCTGTTTCAGACAGTGGATGAACTGAGAGGTTGCCCCAAGGACCAGTATAAAATAAATAAGGAATATTTTGAACTCTGGCTCATTCCCAAATGCTGTAGTAGAGTAGCAAGACAAATAAAAATATGGAGTAGGAAATGGGTAACTGTACAAGTACAGTGGCCTTTCACTGTACTTGCAAAAAGAGCTATAAAGATCCTCTGATCCATTGATATCGCAGGCTAGTTGAAAAGCTGGGAAAATAAACCCTCTGTTGGATTTGGTTTTTACATTAGTATACCAACACCATCTCATCGTTTGAATGCATTGCTACACGGAGGAAGGACTGAGGGTTTGTGGAGACATACATGTTGACGTTGGCCCCCATGGTTAGCATTTCTCCTAGCACTCTGCTGACCTTCTGAGCATCAACCACAGTGTGCTGATCTCCCCAGTGATCCAACCAGCCGGTGTAAAACTCTGAGTTTACCTGCAACATAATTCAAGACAAGTTTCATTATGTACACCTGTGAAATCTGATGCTCTCCCATATACTCAGTTTTTCTTGTCAAATTTTTTTTTAACTAGATAACAGCAGGTGGTGTGTGTGTGTGTGTGTGTGTATGTGTATATATATATATATATATATATATATATATATAGGCACATGAAATAAAATGAGTTTCCTTGGAGCATGTGCACTAAATTTCAGAAACACAATTTAACCTTTCAGAAACACTGAGTACACTTGAATCACATTTTCTATAATATATATGATTCTTTATCCATATACATATAAGATTAATGTGTTCTTAAATTTAAATAGATTCTTTAGTTCACTAAAACTGTATGAAGCACACTGAAACATTAGGGAAAAAATAATCTGGCAAACTGGCCTAATCTATTCGGTGAACACAAAGTGTTTTTATCCACTAAAGTTTATAATATTAAAAACAATAAACCCAATTTAAACCACATGCACAGAGCTGTGAGTTCAATGATTTGCGTGAGTGAGAAGTAAATACTTTTGGCAATATAGTGTAGGTCTGGCTGTCAGCACATAAGCCCCACCCAACTGCTGTTCAAACCTCCTGTTTACACGGGCGAGCCAATCAAAAAGAAAATTGGCTTTAGGCAGGATGAACTAAGGGGCTGCACAAAGGCCCAGTATAAGGATTATTTTGAACTGTGAATCATGTGAAGCTACTCCAGTAGTATCCAAGAAAAAAATATGGAGCTTTAAATGAGCACAACAATTCCCCTTTAAATCATTTCGGCAGTAAGTGCTTGCTTGTAGGGGTTCACTGGGTCTCTGTATATTCTTGTAGGGTCTTTACCTTACAGTGATTGTTGTTGGGAATGGTTCTTTATCAATAAATAAGTTTAAATAAACTAAAATTGACAAACATGAGGGAGGCAAAGTAAAGGAACATTTTAACTGTACTGCAGTCTAGTACACCACTGCCCACTGAGAACATCGGCAGAATTATCAGACTTTTTAAATTGTGTTGGATTTCATTCATTTCACAAGTGTACATAATAAAGGTGCCAGTGAGTGTATATTCAGTTACTGCATGTTAAGATTGTGTTTAGTGAACTGATATGTAACAAACCAGAGGTCCTCGAGGTTCAAACCGTCGTTGCCGGGCAAAGGCCTCAGTGATGTTGGTGTCTAATAAAAGGAACGCATAGTAGAAATTACACCGTTCCCTACAAGAAAGCGCACATGCTGTTTTCTTCTTCACACACCATTGTACAACACTAACCTGTTCCAAAGTCTATTGTGGCATATAATCCTTCCAGAGTCCCACAAATCATTTCCTTGTCTGTGTTTCCATCGGTGGTGAACAGGATGACGTCCTCACCCAGAAAGAAGCGGAACAGAGTGCGCAGGTGACGCATGTAGTTGTAGTCACAGCTGTAGTAACTCCCATATTCATTCTCAACCTGCAGTTAAAATGATTTTTTTTTTTAATCCAATAATAACATACTAACTGTTAGAAAAATTTGTAGCTACCCATTCACTACTATACCTGGACAGTAATGATGTTTCCCCCGTTAACATAGAGCCAGGGTTTTACTTTGGGGAGGAGAACAGCAAGCCAATTGCTGACTGCCTGGAGATAATCTGGGAGAAAATGGGTAATTGGCAAAGTACTTAAAAAAGAAAAAAAAAAAAGGAACGTAGGTGCATGTTTTACCTGTGTCTGCTGAGCGCAGTATGATGTTCGGCTTTTGAAGTAACCAGGCTGGCAATCCACCCTGCAAGAGAAAGTAACGAGGGAATGAAGGCAGAACGCAGCAGGATATCATGTTATCTGACTTTTCAGTAAGATATCTAGGAGCTAATGCGGGTTATTGTATGATCAGTCTGCCTCTTTTATCCCACCACATGAGTTTGAAGGGAACTGTAGAAAAAGAGCTGCATACATTTTAAATTTTGTATTTTTTAATATATCTGAAATATGATGTAAATGTCTATATCCTACTACAGTTATAGTAATATATGCTCACCAAACACTTCATTAGGCACACCTGTTTAACTGCTCATTAACACTAATATACCAGCAGTCTCAGAGTTCTTTAAAATAAGTTGGAGCCTCCTTGTGTGCAAGGAGTTGCGAAGATCATCGCAAACCGATTTCCTCAACATGACAGTTCACTGTACTCAAATGGTCTCCACAGACACCACAGCTCAATCCAATAGAGCACCGTTGGAATGTGGTGGAATGGGAGATTCTCATCATGGATGTGCAGATGACAAATCTGTAGCAACTGTGTGATGCCGCCATGTCAATATGGACCAAAATCTCTAAGGAATGTTTCCAGCACCTTGTTAAACCTATGCCACTGAGAATGAAGGCAGTTCTGAGGGAAAAACGGGGTCCAACTTGGTACTAGCAAGGTGTACCTAATGAAGTATGAAGCAAATCTTTTGTTTAAACGCAGTGAACAAACAAAGATGAAGACAGCTGGAAGAGCTAATTGTTTTAAACTATCTGTAATATTTTTTTTCTAAATCTTTTGAGCATCTTTCTGTCCTATAATGTTCCTCTGGGTACAATATACTTCCATGGCAGTGTATACATTATATTTATGACTTCTGCTTCTTCTCACCATTTCCCACTCTGCACAGATGTACGGTCCTGGACGCAAGATGACCAGAAGACCTGTCTGGTTTGCCAGATCCAAAAAATGCTCCAGATCTCTGTCTCCTGTGAAGTTTTGAACACCCTGTATTGTTTCATGGAAGTTCCAGGGTACATATCTGTGTACAGGCAAAGTAAATGTAGGAGGCTCCAAAGGGCCAACAAACAATCCTGACAAAACGCATATTTAAATGTTTGTGATGTGTTCAGCTTACACCTGGATGGCATTCAGTCCAGTCATGTACATCTTAACAAGCCGGTCCTTCCAGTAGTACCGTGGGATTCTGGAGTAGTGGATACTCCCTGAGATGTACTGAAAAGGCTTCCCATCTTTCAGGAAACGGTTGTTTTTGTAGTCTATGGAGAAAGATCTCTCTCCAGAGTCCTGCAATATAATAATCGTAACTGATCTGAGAGGCAAAGTGTTGGGAATCTCCCACTGCATATCTCGCAGTAGAGGATTGGGTAGCAGCTTGGACGGATATTAATGATGCTGCATGAACATCTGTAGGTAAAATATGTTTTAATTTATTAAAGATTCGAGAAATTGTTTATCCTCCTTTGTAGGAACGTTTTAAGGAAGTAGAGACAGGAAAAAAGAATGATCAGCTGACTGTAAATAACTTAGTTTCATTCTTACCAAATTTCCACTCACAGCTGAACAGGCAAGAGTCAGCGCAGCGAGGAGTAAGACGGCGTCGGCAGCAGCAGCAGCAGCCATGACCGCTGCCTACCTGTGACAAGTAAACCTAAAATATATGCATCTATAACTGTTATATATGCATACACATACGGTCTTCTTTCACCCCACGTCTATTATTATCAGGGGGAAGCAACACTAGAGTCAACGTCCTCCCCGATTCAGTAGCGCTACCACGTGATTTTCATTTAGTCTTCAGCTGGGTCCTAAAGTCTGTCGATTCACCTCAAACCCGTCCTGGCAGGCCCTTCAATCATCATCATCATCATCATCATCATCATCATCATCAATGAGGCCCCAATTTCACTGCTACTTATTATTTTTTTCTCATAAGACATTTCATCCACTATAAATATCTGAATGCTTAAATTATAAATGAAATACAAAATAAATGAGACTAAAACTTGTTCCAAATATGCCAAGCCCACTTGGAAATTAGGAAATAAAGTTAGACATAAACATTTGATGTGGTTATAGGTTGACCACAAGATGCCACTCTTTGGAACAGGTTTTTAATCAAACCTTTTAAACCAGCATATATGACTCGCTAAGTACAGTAACTTTCCTGAATGGTATCCTTGCATAGTATAGATGTTTAATGTTGGGGTATCTCTACACATAAACATAAAAAGCAATCAAAAATGCATAATGATGCAATGATACTGATAAGTATATAACTGTGTAGACTAAGTGGGAATCCAGCCACCACAGCCTGCCTATGATACCTTGCTTTGAACAACATGCTGTTATACTATGCATTATGTAGGCTGAGAACAATTCCCATTGTGCTTTGCTTGACAAGATAACAAAGCAGCCAGTTCAGGAACGGGTTGCTTTATTATAGCTTTAGGACCCAGCTCTGTGTCTGTGCGTCTTTTCACGGGGTTGAATAATAACTACGTGTCAACTATTGCTGACACCTGTGTCAAAGGAATTTTTTTTTAAAATATCTTTTAATTTGCTCTTGAAAATTTCCCTGATACACTTCATTTTTTGGTGATACAATGATGCTGGTGCAATAATAATAACTTACCAGGAGCTGTCTGACAGGAAACACACCCGTTTGTGATAACTTCATATTTTTATAAGGACACTAGATGGCGCTGCAATATATAAAGTACTGCAATGGAAGTCTTGTCAGATTAATATAGTTTCATGGTAACTATATTAATCATATTATATATGAACATTAATGAAATTGAAGTAGGTTATATTTTTAAGCTGGGAGACAAAAACAATTACTGTTTACCTCCAAATTAACAAAATCAATAAGTATTGATTCTTGAGTACTCAAACTATTGTAGTAAAAGACAGTAGCCATAATTGTGTGTTTTGCATCTATTTAATTCCGTTTTTATATACTCTTTTTGTCATATGAGGCAGCTGTGTGCTTCCAAATGTGTTATCACACTCATAGAAAAATCAAAGTTGCTTCCAGGCTACTTTTTCTGCCTGTGTGCACTCCATTATGGCTAGAAAGAGCACTTAAGTGGGAGCTAAGTGGTTGATGTTGTAATGGGTAATGGGAGCAACAGTTTATCTCCGTGTAACATGTATACACTAATCCCAGCAATTTTGGTTAATAAATCCTGCATCTGTCTGCAGGCCCATCACTGTACTCATATAGTCATATAGATTCACTTCTCCAGATGCTTTTACTCTTTTTGTCAGTTCTATCTCTTTTACAGTAATAACTGCCTAAACATAGATGTCATTTCCTGTCTCTTCTTTCATTAGTGTCAATTCTAAGAAAATTGAAAAGGGGGGTGCTCACAATTGCTAATGGCAGCTGATCTCAGCTACAGATAGGACTCATCTTCTGGCCCTGTGTTTCATTAACCCACTGTCAGACGTTGTTGATTGCCCCGGGAATGAGCAGAAGAACGACATACATGGGCTTGTAATTTGGTTTCAAGCGCGGTAGTGCCTCAGAAGAGTCTTTCAGCAACCCATCTTTGAACCCCCTGAGCTTGTGGAACATTGATGTTCAAACCGCAAAAAATATCTCAGCAACTAATGCACTGTGAGCACCACCAATTGCTGAGGCGCTGCAGCAAAAATGGAAGCCTAATAGATGGGATTTGAAATAATACAAACACCAGCTGTGCACATGCTTTTAAATAACTCTTTATTTGAGTTCAACGCTGTAGTCCACTTTTCAAATTACTATATAAGTTAAAGGTGTAGTCCATACTACCCTACAATTATTAGGCAGGCTGGTCCCTAATGTGATGGGAGATGCAGCAAAAACACACTAGCTCCAGGGCTGGGCGTCATCTCAATGAAGTCATCTCCCCTGAGTCTGTAATTAGATTGAACCATTCCCTCTGTTTCCCACTACCCCCAGAATAAACCCTTTTGTTGTTTCTGGTGGAAGCAGGTGTATTCAGATCCCCACTGTCCACCCCCTTCCCCCACATGCCACCTCCAAAAAATCCAGTTCAGTTTATTTGGAGTAGTTGATGTCAAACAGGAACTCCACCAATTTTACATTTACTGTATATAGTAGTGATGCTGGTGTTATCTAGGCTTTCGGAATTAATTAATATGATGGAGTCGTAAAATATGCTACTGAGTTCCAGTTGTAATTAATATTTTTGCATCAATCAATTAATATTTTATATCAATGTACAGTTTGCCCACAAATAAAAGGGTCTCATTAGAGGACTGACTGACAGGCAGGTGAGGCAATGATTAGGCGTAAGCTGGGCAATGAAATTACATTATGGAGCCACCTCACTAGAGGGGAGGTGGTTGAAGTAGTTAAGCACAGGCCTCCAGTGAGAGTAAAATTTACAGGAGCAGCCTCTAATTCTGAACTGTAAATTTTCTCCAGTGTTCCCTTGTATTTTGTTTTGAGATCTATCTCTGTGTTCGTGTTACTTCCTGTTTTGTTTTGGTAGTCATTTTTCTCTTGTGTCTTTAGTTTAATTTGTTACCTTAATTAGATTGGGCTGTGTCTAGTTCCCAAGGTGTCTCCACTTCCCTCATTGCCTCTTGGGTATCTAAAGCCTCAGCCCTGTTGTCCTGTTGCATTGCCTTGTGTTTGCTGTGGTTTTGTCAAAGAGTTTCATTTCCATTGTTTGCGTTATGTTTTGGACTTTGATGGATTTTTGTTGAACGTCTACTTTCTGCCTAATAAAGTATATTTGCTTAACTGCAGCTGCAATCTTATGGTTATGAGGTTTGTTTATTTTGCTCATTGTTGCACACCAACTGCTATTATTACCAGTTCTGAACATATAAGGTAAATCTCACTGATTAGTGATATAACACTTAGGGGGAAAATGGAAATGTTGAGCTGCCTGTGATTCAACACAGCTGAATGAAATGAGGCAGCTCTGCAGCATTCCTAAGAAGTCCCCGTATCAGTCCAGGGGTCGGGATGCACAGAGGAATGTACCTTGCCTATTTTCTCAGGCTCCAAATAACCAGTGAGTCACTGTTAGGCTCACAAACGATAATACTCTGGCATCTGAGATAATTTGGTCCTGAGAAATTAAACAAAAAAACAAAAAAAAATACTTGAACTGTGACAAAATACCTCTGCTGTGTTTGTGTTTTATTACTGATGTAGCTCAGCAGTCTCTCTTTTTTTGCATTATTGAAAAAAAAATTGCAGGTTTTTTAAAGTAATTAAGTCGCAGATATGAGACTGTGGGAGTACTGAAACATGAGGCTCTATAAACAAACAGGAAGTGGACAGTGTGGGGGAGCATGGGAAGAGTGAGTTGGCTCTCATTCCTCAATCTCAGGGAAGGTATGGTATGCATTTGGGGTGCAAGTATGCTCTGAGGAATGCTTGTGGTGATATTGTGACACCCTACTGCTCGGACTTTGGCTCCAATAATAGCTGTTAAACTGAGGCTTATTATGTCAAATTAATCACAGCAAGGAATGTGTTTCTGAAATTCTTTCACCCTCCTTAACTAAAAACCATACTGACTGTCAGGCTTTAAGCTCTCCCACTTATTTACATCTTTATCTTTAGCCACACAAACAACAGGGATCTGTGCCACTATGAGCCACTGAGTCCATTACACTATTTGGTTTTGACTGATAAAATCAGGTTATTAGAGTGTTTTTATAACTGAGTATCTGCAAAATGAATGGCATTGCTTTCAGCCTAATTAGCTAATTTAGCATCCTCACAAGCTAAGCTAAGATGATTACCCAATGAGCATTGGTGTACTAATTTATTTGTTTAGATCAGGAGCTGATCAAATAAAGCTACAAAATACACTTCTCAAAAACAAACAATTAAAGGAACACTTTGAAAACATATCAGCTTCAATTTGATGGAAATGATCAACCTACAGAGGGTTGAATTCAAAGACACTCTGAAAAATAAAGTGAACAGATGATGCAACAGGCTAGGCTACAAAATAGTTTGTATGGCCCTGTGTGCTTGTATGCATGCCTGATAAAGTTGGGACATGCTCCTGCAATGGATGGTGTCCTGAGGGATCTCCTCCCAGATCTGTACCAGGGCATTACTGAGCTCCTGCACAGTCTGAGGTGCAACCTGGTGGTGTTGAATGGACCAGGGGTGTTCTATTGGATTTATGCCAGGTGAGTGTGGGTGGTATCAGTTCCTTCATCCCCAGGAACTGCCTGCATACTGTCTCGACATGAGGCCGGGTATTGTCATGCACCAGGAGGAACCCAGGACCTCCTGCACCAGTGGAGGGTTTGACAGTGGGTCCAAGGATTTCATCCAGGTACCTAATGGCAGTCAGGGTGTTCAACTTTAGATTCATCACTCCACAAGACCTGTTGTCACTGATTTTCAGTTCAGGTCTTGTGTTATTTGGCGTTCCTCAGCCTTTTCTCCCTGTTTTCCTTCATTAGGAATGGCTTTTTGACAGCCACTCTTCCACTGAGACCATTTCTGATGAGGCTTCAAGGGAACGGTAGATGGATTGGCTGAATGGCCTGATGCATCTCTAAGGACATGGTTTTCCGATAATGTTCATCTGCTGTACATAATTTTTTTCAGGCCTACCACTTTTGTCCTCTACTTTTCCAGTTTCTTAAAATTTGACATATTGCAAGTTTTTGGCTTAGGCAATCATCTTGTTGGTGCAAAAATACTATTTTACGCTTATCAAATTGTGTTATCTGTGGCATTTTTCACAGATTCAACTTAAGAAATGTTAACAAATGTGTTTTTATAACAAGCTGCTATTTACAAAATGCCTAAAGATACAATTTAAAATTGGTTCTTTGCTAAGTTATGTGTAGACACAACACTGGTTCATCCCTTGAGTTTGGTGCCTTTTTTATGCTTGCATGATTCATAGGTATGTGTTAAGTGGCTTAACAAATTAAAAAATAAAACTTAAAAAAATTATTCCTTTAAAAATGATCAGGTACAAGGACTGGACTGAAAATGAAAGAAAAGCACTGAGTGGAGAACTCCTGCTCACAAGAAAGTCCGACTCCTTAGCATAAAGAAATGAGGGGTGGCTCAATACTTTTGCACAGTAGTATATTATTTTTTTTTACAAATAAAAATTTGCAGATCACATAACTTGAATAAGCTTCTGTTTGTGTGAAGCTGGTTATGAAAAAAAAAACAACAGACTTGAGCAATAATATTTTATTGGAATATAATCAACTGTAATCAGATCTACTAAATCTTTTTCACTTAAAGAATATTTTTGTCCCTTCTTCTCTCTCATTTAACAGCAGGAGATGCTGACATTGGTGCGAGTAATGCTTTGTAATGGAGACCAGTCAGCTCTGTGATGTTCAGGGATCAGTACCATAATTTAATAAAAGCTGCACCAGGATTTGTCATCGACCATATTTACACATTTAGGTGATGCTGCCTGCGAGAGTGATACAATAAGGATCGAATCACCTTTGTTTGATATTGTTAGATGATCCATTTTTACTTCAGTGTCTCTGCTCTCCTTCGGCCATCCATCTTAGCTAAACTGTCTCTGATCAATTTTACCTCCCTCCCATGTTCCTGTTGCTTTGTTCCTTGGATGACCGTGAGCAGCCTTCCACCCCTTTGCACTGATGAATTGACTAATATCATAATAGGTCACTTTAACTTCATGTCCTTCTTCACTTAAGTTTTATACTCTGCTTTTTATGTTATTTGGTTGATTATGGTTAATATTTCCATTATATGCTGTCAAAGAGAGTGCATTTTCCTTGTTTTTAATATTACTACTTTTGCTTACCAAAACAAAGTGTGTACAGATATAGGATATTGATTTTGAATAGCCCCGTGGCTCACTGACGATTTTACTATATGTATAAAACATTTACAGTTGTCGTCAGAAGTTTGCACACACTCATCATGGGCATGAATGTCATGGCAATTTTTGTCTTTAAATTATTTCTTTGAACTGTTCCTTTTTCCCAGGGTGGAATGATTGCACAGCATACATATTTAACTTAAAAAATAAAAAACAAAAATTGGATGCACAAGTTTATTTTGGATTTTTTCTAATCCACAAGGATCAAAAGTTATATACCCCCACCACTTATATTTGGTTAAATGTCCCTTAGCAAGTTGCACCTCAACCAGATGCTTTTGGTAGCCATCAACAAACCCGTGATATTTCCAGTTCATGATAACTCAGGGTTGATCATGCTTGTTGTTTAGCTGGCTCCCACTGTTCACTCAACAGTTCACGGGTGGTGGCTTTTTACGTAATCAAAGCAGCTCCAGTTAAGTGATTAGCATCGTCTGGTTGCGACTAACAGCCTGTGGCTGTAGAGAGGGTAATCAGTCATTCCCTATCAGTGGGACCTCCATCACATTGCTCAATCCAATGCAGATTTGTCCATTATTTGGCACGAGGCTGCAAAAGGGTCCTTCACCTGACCTGAATGACTTTGCCTGAGGTCCTTCCTACTAGTGGGGGTTGGGGGCATCATCACAGACTCTTTATCTCCAGTTAATCTTTCAGAAACACAGGTCCTTGCATGTGATGCTTTATTTTCACACCTAATCAGATGTTTATGTAACAGGGCCAGTGATAGATCAGAAATGGTCACATGACCTGGTACCTTTTAAGTGGAGTGCGTGGGCTTTCATGAAGTATATATTGCTCTGTCTCTGTCTGATGGTGCCACTGCATGTGGTCATTTCTGGCCACTGATCTTTACTTCAATGCTTCAGTGGACCACATGCTATAAAAGCAGGATCTGGGGGCAGAGCTTGTAGATCTGTAGAGCTTGCAAAATAAAGTACTAGCTAAATTTTTAACATAAAAGATCATGTTGCCATTATATAGTGTATCTCTCATAAGCTCACACTCTGTGTTCTTCCTGCCTTTCAGAAATTTTGTATGATCATATGATAAAACCAGGAGGAAGGCCTGAACTGGCTTCCACAGATAACAATAATTTCACTGTTAAAACAAAGATTTATTATAAACCTGGCAGAGCTCAGCTGATCATTTGCCACTCCCTGGTATGCCTGGTATTTCACTCAGTGGTATGTAGGATTTTTCTAGAATGAAGCCCTTAGATATAAACTGTGATAAAAGAGCTTATCCAAATGCCTTTCCGAAACTGGAAATGTGTTGGAAGCCTGAAGATTAAAAAAACAAATCCCCATTTCAAAGTGTGATTAGGGAACTAATCATTTTATTACCATTAAGGTTGAAAATAGTTTTGGTTTCAGTTTTAAAAAAAAATTGAATTACTAATTTAAAGAACCAAAAAAAACTATTCTGGAGTATTTTTGGCTCTCCAATAAGTGGTAATCAATTTTATTATGCAAAATCAAACTACAGAAGCAATTCTCAGACCTCACCTGCACCACTGTCAGTGCCAAAGGACCAAATCAGTTGGCTGAGTCCATAACAGGGATCAAGAATAGCAGTACTTACTTAATTCAATTTTATTTATATAACACCAAATCACAACAAACAGTCGCCTCAAGGTGCTTTGTATTGTGGGTAAAGACCCTACAATAACACAAAGAAAACCCAATAGTCAAAACGACCCCCTATGAGCAAGCACTTGGCGACGGTGGGAAGGAAAAACTCCCTTTTAACAGGAAGAAACCTCCAGCAGAACCAGGCTCAGGGAGGGGCAGTCATCTGCTGCGATGTTTTGTTCCCGCTCTCTTTGTCCTCTCGGGCAGAAAGCACAGTCTGCTCTGCCTGCAGTCTCAAACAGTAGTTTTTTCACTGTTGTTATTTAGTTTTGAAAATTGTGAGTTCAGCGCTGGTGTAATGCTGAATGTCTTCAGCAAACCACCTTTGTTACTTTCAGTCAGACACTGATTTCCTCTTTGGGACCTGATGTAGTGGCCCATGTCAGTCAGTTGTCATCATTTACATGCATGCTCCATGTTAATCTCCGATTTATCGCTTGATTGATTGCTTTTGGTATGTTTGTATATTTATATGTTTATGTGTATTCATGTGTAGTGGACCTGATTTGATTGGGGCCTCTTGGCCAGGTCGTGTTTGTAAATGAGAACTAGTTCTCAAACATTTTTACCTGGTAAAATAAAGGTTTAAAAAAAAACCCCACAAACATAAAACTTATTTAATCTAACCTAATCTTTACTGTGGTCAGATCTGAGGCTAATAACAAAATCTGACTCAACTTTAAGTTATTGTCTGATAAAGGCTTTACTTCTTTGCACATTTATGTGAAATATGAAAGTTTTTATTTCACTTTGTAAATTATTACTTTATCTGTGATATAATGCCACTTTATACTATATCTGTTATATCATTTAGACCAGGAAAACATGCAGTTTAGAATAATTAACCAAAAGTGGGTAAAATTGCTCTGAGCCAGAGAAAAGGAGAGAATCTGTCTGGTCTGTACTATCTGCATCATAGTGAAGTGTAGTGATTCACCTGGGCTGCACAGCAGAGAGTCAGGGCACCTGGTGGCCCCTGTGTGTGAATCAGGTGATTCTGAGAGGGTATAATCTCCTCCAGTCAAAGTGGCTGTGTGCGGGAAACTAGTTTTGGCACGGCATTGTTGGATTGTTTAAGTATTACTCCCCTAAAATCCTTACAGGAACAGTAAACAGTGACTGGACTGTTCTTATGAAAGCTGCTCTTAACCTTTTGGTTAAGAAGCACCAACTAACTAACAACAACAAGTTTGTCCAATCTAATGCAACAGAAATGCTAAATAGGCATTCTGACATAATAAGAGCCAGAAAATCTGACAAATTGAAGAGGATTTCCAAAAATTAGGGAGTTCACTTTGTTCTATTTAGCATCCTATTAGATGTTGCTGCTGGTATTGAGGTGAATTTAAGGTACAAGTAAAAGATATGGTTTTCTGAGAGGCGAACTGCAAAATTATTGATCTTTAGAGATATCTGTGAACATCCCATATAATATAAGTTACTTTAAAACACTATCTAATAACATAAAATATAATGTTAATCCACTAATCAGTGGTAATATAGCCACATAACTATACTGACACAGTCCAAATCCAAATCATTAACGTCTAGAGTAGAAAATAAATGAATTTAAAAGTAACATAATAAAATCATACTCAGCTGGGCGAACAACAGAAACAAACCCAGAGACTGACTAAAACATTCAGCCACATCCCTCTATTAGCTGCCACACAGCAAGCACAGCGATTGCATAACAGACTGCATACAGTTTGCCAGTCTGGATCTGTTGCATGACTGTTCAATACAGAGTAACATGTTCATCTACCCACTGTGACCATGGCTGACTGATCTTACTAGCATGTGCTTGCAGAGCTTGTATCTTTTCTCTTGGTCACTGGAATTGACTGTAAAAGCCTAAAAGACAACTGCTGGTGGAGAAAAACCTACAATAATAATGGACTTCAGTTAGTTTTCTAGCTTGTGCACAGTCACCTTTAGAGGCCTTTGTTTACATTTGCGCAGTTGGATTGCATTTGACCTGTGATTACATGCAGGACCCCTGCACAGTATAAGCAACAGCGCTGGTACAGGTGGTACACTGGATGTTTTAGGGACAAACTGCGCAACCAGTGACCAAATTTCTGCACATATAATACAAAGAAGGAATTATTTTGTGTTGAGACATTGCTTTCTGTTTAGCTCTGTCTGGGACTGTAAACCAGCTGTCTGTGATTTAAGAAGGGGTTGGTGAGGGTCCTTCCATTCAGTGATACATCATATCATATTATTTATTTATAAAATGTATTTATTCATTATTTATTATTATTGATTTGTGGACTAGAAAACCAAAAGAATGAGATTAAAGAAGCAGTGGCTACCCATTTATAAGTCTGGCACCATGTAGATTGAGTCTAAATCTCAAGAGCAAGTCAACTTGAATATAGGTTCTCAAAAAATATACTAAAGTGATAGTAAGGAGATGATGAATCACCCAATGTGACGTGACATTTGAATGTTTTCAAAGTCAGTGGCAGTACAATAACTGAGTTCTGTAACAAATGTATACTTTTTAAAACAAACAAATTAATATAAAAAAGGGAGTTGACCTGTGTTTAGAAAATGAGAAATAAAAGAGATGCAAAACTAAGACGTGCACAATGACCATTAAAAAAACCCCACATGGAAACAGAGATGCAAAACAGCTCAAATGAGACACAAAGCGATCACAGAGAGATGTAAAACAACCCAAATCAAACAGAGAGCAACAATAGGAGATGCAAAACAGCAAAAATGACACAAAATGACCTCAATAGAGACACCAAATGGCTGCAAAGGCATGCAAAATTATTAAAGTACAACCGAGATGGGCCAAAATGAAATGCAATTTGTGGTTTGGTTCTTGTTGGGATGAGTGTGGGGCCTTTGCATGTTTGTACCCGGGGGCCCATTGTTTCCTAATCCGTCAATGTCTAGAAAACAAAGACTTTTATTAAAAAAAAGAAAGAAAAAGAAAGCACCGAAGAATAGAAGATTGACACCTTAATTGTGCATTTGATGCCAAACTTGAGCAGCTTGCTTTACAGTTTGCACGTGGTGCACACACCCCAGCTAGCTATACATAGGAGTAAACTCATATCAGGTCTACTGTGTTATATTCGGGCACAGTAAACCTTTCTTAAGCAAAAACCTGGTATATTGAACGCCATGGGGGACTGAGTGCGCACGTCCTTTAAAATCTCGGTGGTATCAGAAACAAAGAGGGCGTATGCTGAGGGGAGGGCCGTGCCTCAGCAGGCTCCTCCTCCCTGCATAATATGCCGGGTCCATTGAAATGACTAGACAGCAGAAACGGCGCAGGCAGCTCCACGACAGCTTGTCGGGACACTTCAGAAAACAACAAGCCAGAAGTGTCCGAAAATTAGAGTTCAGAATGACTCGTTTCTGACTGGCACACAGTTCTGAGGAAGTAGCCGACAAAGAAAAGATTTCATTAATCTTACCGAAGCGGATGGGAATAATTTGGGAATACAGCCTTCTCTCCTCCTCAGCTGTGGTACCCTGAAGTCAGACTACAAAGAGCCAAGAGGTCGAGTACTGGTGAAGATGAATACGTTCTTTTTAGAGGTAAGTTAGCCTCCTTTTCTCCATTGCTACATACTTTCTATTTAGCTTTTTGCTTTAATTTCGAGTCCTAAATGATTTTGGGACCTTCGCGATCCTTTGTTTTGTTTCACCATGCTGTGTCATGAGCTTTGTACAAGTGCGGCATGGGTTCAAACCACTTCTTATTTTAACCCCCTGTAAAAGCTACGCTTATCAGAAAGTAGTCAGCCCCCTTTGTGGTCTTTGCGGTCCCTAATCGGTCGCTCATGTGTCCCATCCCTCTACAGGATGGAGCCAGAGTGGCAACTTTACTGTCCACACAAGCCTCTGTTAGTCATACGTTTAAGACCACTTAAAAAACCGCCGCCCTGACAAAAACTGTCAGCTTCTCAGTGGAAACCTCTTTTGCAGTTTTAATTGGAGGCTAGACAATGCACCTCTAAACGCAGTGAATGCTGAGCACATGCCCATATGGGCTGGATGTGTCATCTGCCAATCAGTGCAGACAGGCACCAGACTCACACACTGGTGAAAGCCAGGCTGGCTTTAGGTCTGATTTGTCATGCCACTCTGACTCAGAGGAGGGCACACACACTCACAGAGAAGACAGAGTGCACAGGGATGTGAATCTCCTCCCGTCCTCAACCTCTTGTACCTCCCTATCAGCCATGCCCCTGAGTGATGCCCTGTTCTGTGACTCATTGTAGTTTTAGTGTGCAGGAGGTGCTCTTCATACTTTTCTTTGCAAAGGTTGCAGCACAGCATTGACGAGCAATCTCTCCCACAGCTGATATTTGTAAGCGACTAATACTACCTGGGAAGATGACTTTTTTAAAATTGTTGTTGTTGTTGTTTTGGGGGAAAATGATTGGACCGATCAACAGTTCTCTATGATTTTCTATTTTCCAGTGACTTAAGTCATAAAATAATGCCAGTAGCCACATTTTTCACCTCAAGTGGGGCTTTCAATAATTTGCTGTATAGGCTCACTGTGCAGCTAACAGATGGAGGTGAGCTGGATTTTGCCTCATAATCTCCTTATTACAGTGATATGCTGTGCAGAGGAACGTTATTATTTCAGCTCAGTTGTAATTTGGTGTGTGTCTGTTGACCTTTACCAACAGAGTGAGACATCCTGAAGTATTTACTTCAGCTTTTTACACTTTAATCAAAGCTGCTTTCTTCTGTCTCGAATGACAGTTTTTGTATATAAATTTCCAGCAGCATAAAAAAATATCTTTATCTCTACCTGCTGTTTCACATCTCGTTTCCAGTCTGAGCTGTGTTAGAGTGAATGAATGGCCTGTCCTGGTTTTCAAGCAAATTTTGGTGTCATGGAGAGATGCCAGGGTCCTGAACTCCACAGTGACACAGCTTGGATTTAATTAAGCAGGAATTCTGGAAGTGAATTAAGACGAGGATTAAGCTCAACTCTAAAAACAAGTGCAGCAGGATAAATAGTTTGGATGCGTCTTTGCTGTGAATGTCATGGTTGTTTAAAGCTAGAACTGTGTAAATATGAACACACTGGTAATGTGTAATATTGACCCTTTTAACCTTTTGCCTCAGAGGAATCCTTTGCAGATCATGCTGATTGAAATGAACCTGCCATTTTACCAGTTTGCCCGTTACTAATCTATAATCAGCTTTTTCTTGTAAGTCACTGTTTAAGGTGGAGATGGTGGCAGGGGTTAGAAATCATGGCAGAGTAAGATGAGTGGTAGGTACAAGGGCGTGCTCATCCTGACGGTCCATCCTGTCTACCATAAAACCCTCAGCGCTGCGTCCTTTACCCCACACCCAATCCGTTATTCTAATGGAAGTGACCCAACAAACACACACAAGTACTAGAAGGGTGTTTTTAACTGCTTGGCAAACTTTATATTCACATTTTGTTTTTTCAGACATATGAGGAACTCCCTGCCCGCTGTCACACCCAAATAGGGATGAATCAGAGCTGAAATTCCATGAGTTTATTTAACTTCACAATATCTGCTAATTATAACCACTTCTTCAATAAAATATATTTTTTTATAGATTAATTCATTTCACATACAAGAGACCTTAGAGAATATGAAAAAATGCCATGGAATATGAACACTGTCTATACCTTTGTGTTTGAAGAAAGATTTATTTGTCTGCATCCCTTTACATGTGTGAGTTCACACACACTTAGGTTCTTGATGTCTTTGTAAAACATCCTGAATCCCAGCCATTTTCTAAACTTGGTAATCAGTTCCTTTTATAGCAGCAGCTGCTACACACTGTAAACCCAAGTAAGGAGGACCTTTCCACACCCATTAACCCCTTCATTGCGTTACACACCAAATTCCTTCCTCACAAAGATACTCTGACAGAGGGAATCCCAAATGCCCAGCCTTGACCTCCCAAATTCCTGGTCATGGCTGCATGTCATCCATCCTGTAGAGCTGCAGGGCTTTAGGTTTCACACCATCACCGCTGAGCCCCTGCACCCTCAGACACATTCTTACCATCCTAAAACGTCCCTCACAGCCTTAGGCGCTGCTTACGTCTGGCTCTCTGAAGCCAGAGCCACAGATCGGCATCCGAGGCAAAAATTCTGTGGTGAAATGGGTAATGTGAGAAAGGCCAACCTGCCGTGGTAGTAGGTGGCGTGTTTTCCTCCTTCAGTGACAGACTTTTCTGCCCAGTTGTCATTTCCTCCAGCTGCCACTTTAAAGAGCTGAGAATCATTGCTCCCATGCAGCTGGCTGATGGAGTAAGGAAAGAGTCAGGAAGTACAGTTAGGATGTGAAGAAGGAAGGAAGGAAACGTAATGGGACCAGCATTCCTTATTCTAAGCAGCTGTTTTCATTTGTAATTAAATTTGAAGCACTTATTGTCTGCATTATCACATCAAATTACGGGATTTTCAAACAATACTCTTTAGGGTCTCAGAGCTGTGGTGAATTAACAGGGCTGTTTTTATGATCACAAAGAGGAAGGTATTATTAAGGCAGCGGTTTGAGTGTGCGTCAGCAGAACTCCAACAGCTTTGGAACAATCTGGAGGTGGTTTAATCCACCACAAGTACATAGAAGCTAATTACAAGCAGGCATTGTCTGACCATGCTCCAAAAAACGTGGATAATCCATTCTTATCATGATACAGATTTGCAGTGTCAGGGTTTAGAAACCACAGCTTATTCAACAGTTTTGGTTTTTTTCTTTTTGCATTTTCCGATTTTAATGTAGCATAAATTGGAATCAGCTTTCAGATAATATTCTGATAATACTAGCCCTTCCTAACTCTTTAGCTTGTGTTTGCATTTCTTGTGAGTCTAGCAGTAACTTGACCCCATCTATCAGTGAGCTGACCATCACACAGGGAACTCAGCGCCATGATAACCTCCTGCTGACACCATGCTGTTGACTTTAGTTTTATCCGCTATGTCACTGAGCTCCTCGGACAAAGCCGTCTGTGTTTGTGGAAATAAAAGGAAAACATATCTACATCTATCCACAGTTTCTTTACCAGTGATAAATAACGCGGCACGGAAGCGTCTCTTCCTGTCTATTAGCTTCTGATGATGGATGAACTGTTGCTGTGTGGAGCCTCTCGCGGTCTTGGCTGTCCGTACACCTGGAACCTTAAAGAAAACGTTGACATAAAATATGATGCCATGCTCAGTTCTCGTTACTCTGGCTTGATGCCTACATCAGATAGAGAGGAAAACTTATAGGCTGGCTCTATGTGGAGGTAATGCTTGAGGGTTTTATGAAAAGTTCTGTGTGTAGGACCCTGTCTTGGTAAGTGCAGATTCTCTTAACTTTGGAAGCAGCCATGGTCCCCGTTTCCAAATTAAGGTGCTCTAACACCATTTATTGAAAGAATTTATTGCAAGAAAATAAAGGACAGCAATAAGAGGTGATGGTACATTCCCAAGGTACGGTTCCCCAGACCTCCCCAGTGGGTAGTCCTTACTCATGTAGACATGACTGGTGACAATCTTACTATCTAACTTGGCAAGTGAGCAAATCCCCTAACGAAAAACAAACAACCCTCCAACCTCTAAACCCCCCTCAAACTTTTCCTTGAACAGCCGACCTTCCACCTACTTGATTCCAATCCATTCTCTGTGATTAGGGACCTTTCACTCAGTTGGGACACTACACATGAAAAATCACTTGTAATCTTCTCTCCAACGCCCATCCTTCCTACCCTTATTGCGTGTGTGTGTGTGTGTGTGTGTGTACATCAGGGCAGTTCTGGGTGTGTTGTTCTCTGAAATATGAATTATTTCGGGGTACTTGGGCAAGCAAATTGGTGATGACAGAGAACACTAGCAAACTATTGTCCGTTAAATCTGAGGAAACAGTGCAGCTGTACTGAGTCATGTACTTGCCTTTTTCAGTGTTAAAACATACACTAATGGGTGCAAATGGTCAAATGGGTGAAAGGCAGCTGGGGCCTGGGTTTGGTTTGCAGGGTCTGCCTTGTTCCTTTCTTGCATGTTACTCCCCCTTGTCCTACTACTGTCCTGTCCAATAAATGCTAAAAAAAAAAAAAAAATCTAATACTTGTCCAGCTGTCCATCCATTTTTTTTGTTGCTAATACGGGGTCAGGCTGCGGTACACACACTGTGTTCCATTTGCCTCGGAAGTCAGAGCTGGGGTGACATCACTCCCGCTTGGTGTTGGCACTGTGGTATTATATCACTTCCCATTACGACACAGAGGTATTTTGTGTAGCTTAATTTGTGTAGCTCAATTAAATAATTAACAACTTATTTCATAGTGTAACATTCACGTGCTTTACCCAAAGCGCACACTCTGCTGAATCGCCTGTAAATTATATTCATAGTATTGACTCATTGTATCTTTAGAGATTTGCTAGCTTAGTGTAGCCATTAGCGAAGCTCAGCTGAATCACTAGCAGCATGGCTTCTTCACCTGTGTCAAATGTTTGGTTACTCCTCAACCTCCTTTATTAAAAACTATACTGGTAATAAATATAGCTTTGGAGTCCAGGCTGTTCACAATCATTTCCCCCCACTTTCTGGGGAAAACCTGATCTTCTTAGGAGAGATGGCCTCCATCCCACTTTGGATGTAGCACCTCACATTTCTAGAAATCTGGCCAAATTTATTAACCCCCCCCCCCAAAAAAAACATGATTATGCAGAGTTTAGACTAGAAAGCAGAGTTGCAGTCTTACATGCCTCTCCAGATTCACTCCTCCTGTCATTCCCCCCAAAACCCCATCCCTATAGAGACTGTGTCTATTCCCAGACCACTAAAAAACAAACCAGTAAAAAATGATTTAAGCATAAAAATTCACAACAAAGAGCAATATAACACCCTCAACTGCACCAAAGAGTGAAACGGCTAGTTGAAATGAATCAACACCCTCGAGTCATACTAACTGTCAGGATCCTCGAAGCACAGGCCAAGGAGGAGGAATGGCAGCAGTCTTCCACTCCAGCTTCTTAATCAACCAAAGACAAAAATTTGAAAGCCTGACTCGTAGTCTTGTCAACCCTAATTGGAAAACTCAAAAACCAGATTTATTTGTTGTTGTCCACCTGGCCCTTATTAGGAGTTCCTGTCTGATTTCTCCAACATATTTGATTTAGTGCTCAGTTCAGATAAAATAATTATAGTGGGTGATTTTTTTTTTTTAACATCCATGTAGATGCTGAACTTCAATGCTGCATTTAATCTACTATTGGAATCAATTGACTTCTCTCAAAGAAGTCATGAGCCCACCCACCCACCACTTTAATCACACTCTAGTTCTTGCTATCACATATAGCATAGAAATGGAACGTTTAACAGTATTCCCTGAATTCCCTTAAAAAATTCTTGAAAGAGTAGCTGTAGTTGTAAAACAGCTAACTGATCATTTGCAGAGGAATGGTTTATTTGAAGAGTTTTAGTCAGGATTCAGAATTCACAGTACAGAAACAACATTAGTTAAGGTTACAGACGATCTCCTGGCTCTGACAGTGGACTCATCTCTCTACATTTAATCATTTATTATTAATCTCTGGCTCTATTCCACAGTGTGTCTTTTGTCCTGTCTCCCTCCTCTCACTCCAACCGGTCCCTGCAGATGGCTGCCCCTCACTGAGCCTGGTTCTGCAAGAGGTTTCTTCCTGTTAAAAGGGAGTTTTTCCTTCTCCCTGTTGCTAAGTGCTTGCTCATAGGGGTTGTTGAATTGTTGGGGTTTTCTCTATTATTGTAGGGTCTTTACCTTACAGTAAAAAATGCCTTGAGGTGACTGTTGTTGTGTTTTGGTGCGTTATAAATAAAATTTTATTGAAATGTAAATGAAGTTGAGCATGTTCCAGTAGTAAAGTCAGAAAAGTAAGGAAAAACAGGATTTGCTTTGCATGTGTCACTAGCAATATAGCACAAAAGCTTGGTTGTTTTTTTTTGCACTTTTTTTGCACTTAAAAATACTCTCAAGCCAAAAAAGCATGATGATGGATAGAACCTGGTCAGTGGTCTGCATATGGTTCATTTAGTGAGTCACAAATATACAACAGTGGCAGTACATATTACAAGTTTTACAGTTTTGCTTCTGTTTATGTGCACTGCCCCCTTGTTGGATAGTTAAGTCAGGGTTGGTGGGGCTCCTCTGATTTCAGAGTTGGAAGTCTGACTTGACGAGATATTCCAGTTGAAAATTCTAACTCAGAACTTGGAAATTCTGACTTCCAACTTCAAATGGGATGTACCTCTAGGGCTCCCACTGCAGGGAGCTCACAAGACGGCAGACCACCAGGTGCTCTCCCTCAAGCCCCCTTCCCAAATGAGGTTACTGGGACTCTTGTCTCAGGCAGAGTGAGCTGGTCCCTTGTTTTTCTTTTCTCCATAGGGGTCTCCTGAATCTTTCTTTATCTGGACCATTTTGGCTTGAGAGATCCTACCAGGGGCAAAAGCCCCCAGCAATATAGCTCCTGGGATTTGAATTTGTTTTTACAAAATGTTCCTAACAGTTATTTTCACATCTCAGTGCCATCTTTCTGTTATCAGAGATGCTTCTGAATGAAAGGTTGTTGATATTGTAGGCTGACTGGATGTCTGTGCCTGGGTTGCTCATGTTACTGGTGAGGTAAGTCCGTGCAGGCAGTCCGGTCTGTCCTTCATATCTCAAAATGATTTTCAGTATATGTCCATGAGGTGAAGGTGGACTCAAATTTTTTACACAGAGTAAATTAAAGATTATTGTTGCTTTTCCTCATTCAAAAAAAAAAAAAAAGTTTGCTGTCCTTCACCTTGACTGCCCGACCTGATGGACATAGTGGGATGGTAATGAGTGTTGCTTAAATCCTGTAAGTTCCAAAGGTCTCATCTGGCAGCTTAATAACAGCCAACCTGTGATTACTGCTCCCAGTCCAGATGTTGACTTTCCTTTTTTAGTCCCCTGTGATTACGCCGCACGGAGTCGGCCTATTATGGGATGGAGTATGCATGTTTCTAAGTTACACCATCCTATGAGTGTAGGTTGAACACATTGCAACTAGCACATGGGATTATACCCTAAGGTGAAAAATTATTAAAAAAAACAGTAAAATTGTTGATATTCGTGATGAGATTACTGCCACTAATTGTGAGGGTGAGCACCCTGGAGGGTTTGAGTATACATCCCACACTGCGTGAGCCTAGCCTGACCGGAGAAAACAGCACAGCGTGGCGCAATCCACAGTCATGACATGCTAGCATTCCCATCCACGCTGAGGGTGTTTTATTAGACTCAAGTGTGTGTTTGTGAGTGTGTGTGGTTAGAGGCCTGGGGCTGTTTGTAGGATGATACGCTGAGAAGCTGAGACTCACATGAGGAGGAATGTCCTGTGTTTTTAGGACTGTCTGCGTGTTTATCTCTGCCACTTGAACTCACTGCAAAACATTCTTCATCCCCCTCATGCTTAGTATAAGAAACACTCTCCACATTCCCAATCTAAAGAGAAATTAGAACAATTTCACTCAGTGTTTGTTCTGGGATTTCTGATTGGATTCACTGTGGCACTGTTTGTGCTGTTGAAATGCTGTACAACTTCACACATTACTCCAGTGACTCTAATAGTTTTGGCCGTTATAAATTGTACATCCTACTCTAAGACACAAAATCTCCTCCTACACGATCAGGAGCTGAGCAACCACTACTGGCACACAGGTACATCTTAGGTCTGATAGAGGTTCTTATCTATACCAGATGTTGTGATGTCATCATGTTGCTTAGCGACCACTTACCAACAGGCCAAAATGACCCATTTGTAGCATTTATGCTCCTCATAAAAACATTGTATCATTTTTAGTGTCATGATAGTAACATCTAATTTATGTCCTCAAAACATGAATTATGCATGATGTATTGCAGTGACGTAATGTTGCCTAGCAACCACCTAACAGCTGACTAAAAATCACAGACCAAACAGTACCATAGCATGGGCATGTACTAGTAAAAATAATGCAAATATGATAAGATACACTGTAAGCATATGTACTTGCTGCAGTTCCTGTGGAGTGAGTTGTAGGAGTGTAGTTATAAAATTATATTAATTTTGTATTGTTTTGTTGTTGACTAATGTGTTGAATCACTGTTTCAAGTAACTGATCAGTTATTTGATCTAGCATAAGATGTAAAAATAAATTTTAAAAAAATTTCACTGTCCAGTAGTTACTTTATTTGTCCTATTAATAATTCAAAACTCAAAGCAGTTCTCAGTTCACAGGACTCCTGTACATCCTCTAAATGTCGCACAAAGTGTTTTATTTTATTATTTAAAAAATTGATTTCATAAAATGTCTTCTGAAGTCTACAATTTTGAAATGCTGCCTATACCTAAGGCATGTCCCAATACTATATGAAATATTGTTTCAAGTTTGTGTTATTTGTTTATTCTTATCATTAGTTTTTTTAAAAAAAATTTTTACAAGGATTTGCATGTTAATTTTTTGCATTCATGTCCCATATGTGGTCACAAACCAAAGAGAATAAGAAAAATAAGATATCAATACAGGGAAATTAAAGTTTTCTTCATGGAACACGTCCTTTAAAGTACTGAGAATGCAATTCACCTCAGAATTGTTACCAATGATGGAAAACCAGTTACATGTTGTAAACTCAGAACAATGGGTATTAAAGGCAGTTCAGTATCATCAGCTCCTGCTGGACAGGTAACATTTGTCATAATGATAATGCTGCAGACTCTGTTGAGCGCAGTGTTTCATTAAAATTTTCACCAGCCATTACACCGAGGACTGAGGTGGTGTTGGCTCTGCAGGTGCTAAGTCAGCACAATTTTTAAAAGTGAAACAAAGACATTCATTTGTGGCAGAGGTTAAAACTGTATTAATTTTATTTGCTTATAGAGTCCTAATATTGACTTTAGTATCCACAGTATTCCTTACATGCAACTTCACTGTCAGCATTATCATTCTCATATTGTCTTTTGATCAAACCATAAACCATTTCAGAAGTATAAAACACTCAAAATAATACACTGCTGAAGATAGGAGAGTTTTTAATAATCATTCTGGACAGCATGAGTTACAACGTCAAAGGCAATGTAATAGTTGCCTTGTAACCACCTCTCCACTTACAGTGCCCCACATGTCTCACACACACACACACACTCTGTCCTGACTGAGCAGCATTCCTCGAGTACCTCCGGGATTCCTGCTGTGTGACCCCGTAGCTCTCAGATAAATACAGAAAGGTATGCAGGATCCAGACAGGAGAGGGACTGGCAGGTGGTTCGGTAGATATTCTAAGTCATCAAGCTTAGCTGGAAATCCAATCAAACCTGCAGTAATCACATCATTTGCCTATTTGCCCCATCATGTAACCTATTCCACTGTTAAAGAGTATCACAACCCAGAGCCCAGGATCAGGTCGTACACTTTGATCAATAGTGGAGAGAAAATATGTTCGCACGGGATAACGATGTAAAGCACAACACTGTGCCTGGAGTATCTGGCAGAGATTCAAATATTCCTCTTCTTTCTCTTGTGCTCCTGAAGACACAATTTGTTATGCAGATTCTCCTCAATACACCCATTAGCAACACAGCAGATTAACGGCGTCAGACGAAGAAGGGAGGTGCCCTCGAACCCCCCCCCCCCGTTTGCAGACAGTGTGCATCTGCTGACTGACAGATAAGTGCACTACCAAACACACTTAGACACATAAGGACACACACACTTGATCCTGCACAAACACACAGACTTGTGTGCACATGTTAGATTAATATTGTAACTCAGCTCTTTCAATTCCATTAAGTGTGATAATGATAATGGCTTGCATGACAGTGATAAGAGAAAATCAGTGCTGCATTGCATGTGTTTGATTTCCATTTAGCCACAGATGTTTCATTCTCAGTTCCTCTGTTAACAAAAACTGTTTTCAGTTGTGTTGAAGTAGAAGGGTTCAGGCTGTTCCTTGGATTCAAGAACAATTGATGATTTACCCCCCCCCCTTTACCCCCCATACCACCGCCACCACTAACAGGGAATGCCCTGTTCCCCAGGGGATTCCTCCTCCTCCATTAGCTAATTTCTGATCAGCTGCTGTCTCCATCATTAATTCATATGTCTTCCAGCACAGATGCTAGAGGCTGCTTTTAATCATCTGAGTTCTCCCCTCGGTCACCCACCCTGCCCTCACCCCATGCTGGCTGGGGGCACAGGCTGTAACGTGTGCTGCAGTGTAGTCACAACGAGGTAACAAAGGAAGAAGAACATGTAAAAGGCATGTGCTGAGGCATGAATCCTTGGAAAATCTGTGCAATGGAGCATTTTTCCTTCTCTCAACAACCACTGCTGAAAAGCCCTTGAGCAAAGTTAACTCCCGTTGAGTGAAGTTGTTGTTTATTTTCACACATATTTACAGAAAAAAATAATTTTTATATATTTTTAAAAAAAATTCTCAGTCATAATATAATAAAATAATAACTAACTGGCGATGACCACTTTGTGGTGATGAAGAAATATAGCCAGTGTGGGTCATACAGCAGAAATACAGTGGTTAACCTACTGGAAAATCTTGCACCCAAAGACCCAGAGGGAGCTTTGCCCAGTTTCCCCTCCCAGCTGCCTTAGCCCTACTTATTTAATCTCACAAGCTACGTGGAAGATTCTCACTCATCCCACTCACTCAACATTCAGGAGATACCAGTACAATCCCTGATTTTGGCTGTGCTTGGCTTCAAGGTGATGTGCTGTTGTTGAATTCTCATGTTTATAAACAGATCTGTTACTTTGTAATTATGTGTATGTCAGTCACAGCTAGTTTAAATAGCAAAGTATCTTGCAAAAGAAAAAGAAGTGTTAACTTCAACCTTCCTTCACTTAGGTGAGAGCAAGCAGCAGCCTGGACTGGAAAATAAATTCAGTGTCTAAAGTGCAGTTCCTCAAATGGCCACTTGAGGCGGGCAAGTCAGTTTCCAAAGACTTCCATGTTAAAATGCCCAACTTTAAACTAGAAACAAACATGTTTGCAGCTTGGCACCCCGAACGTTTTTGGTCTCAAGAGCTAATCTACTCCTTTATGACAATTATACAGGTCGTAAATTTTTATAGAACTCCACTGTGTAAATTGTATAAAGTCATTGCTGCTTTGAATGGTAGGTCAGTGCTGAAAGCCACTAGCTATCTGCTCACCATCACTTCAGCTAGTCACCTAACCACTCAGTCATGTTTGCAATGGGTTTTTTTGGCCATTTTTTAATGCAATTATCTGACAAATAGGGTTGGTATAAGGTTAATTTCAGTAAAAACCCATCCAGGAACTCTGTGAAACTCAAATTCAAATCAGCTGATATCCAGGCATGTCCAAATATGGGCAGTTTTAGGAAAAGGAAAGAGAAAGAATTAAATGCCACAGTGGCTTCATCAATCTGTGATCATTGCAGATTATGCAAAAATTACCTAGGTGAATTTCATGAAACTTTGTGAAGAAGTGGAGCACACGCAAAGCAAGAATCCATGAAATTTTGATTGCAGAATCACTTTATTTAAAATTATAAAATAGGGCACTGACCTCTGCAGAGTAGGCACTCTTGTAGTCTCTTTCACAATGTGTTCTTCGGTCTATGTCATGGATGCCTCCAGAATTATAAAGTTGTGCAAGCAGATGAAATTGAACAAAGTTACTTTTAATGATTCCACCAGAAATAAAGAGTGACATTTTAACTAGTAACATATTTTCAGTTGAACACTTGAGACTTGTTTCTGTGAAAGCACACAGTGGTAGCACGCAAGTGTCAATATGCTGTTTGACCTTATGAAATGTAGCCAATCCTGTTATTGCTCTGGACTGCACATCTGTCTGCAGAGTGGTTGTGATTTGGCCTTATGGCTCTGTTTGTTATGCTAATGCGGTCTTAATCTCTGAGGCATAAATGCAGTGCTGGACCACATTTCTATGCATAAAAATGAGATGTGGTGTCAAAAAAAATCTGCTTTTAAATGAGATTCATTGAGAAATCAGATTTTGTGTTGATTTTAGACAAATGTGATGGCATTCCAGATTATTATTAGCATTTACACCACATTCATTCTTTGAAATTTGAGGTAGAAAAGTGAAAATGGAAATAACTGAGGTTCCTTTCAAATAAATATGCTGCTGTTGCACACGTTCCACTTTATTTTCCTCCACATGCAAGCACAACAACTGATATGCTTGTCATGAGTCCAGCTGGAAGTTTTCAGGCATCGGTACCTGCAGCACCAGCAGCCGTTCACAGGTGCTCACTGGGCAGGTGTTCATTCAACACTCCCTGAAACCTCTTTTATGATCCAAGAAAGTAGCTTATCATAGCTGATTGTTCAGCCGAGTCCAAGTCAGGCTGAGTTAATTAGCTTTCTGTTGTTCTCTCTGATATGATCACCTGATACATGCCAGACGGCAGAGAAAGAGCCGTGGCACCTTGTACTGTGTATGCCCTTAAATATTTAAGGGACGTTCATTAGCAAATCCTTGAGCTGGATGTCATTATACAAGCTGCTGAAACTTAAGCCTCCGACTCCAGGATCACATCATTCAGCCTGAGTGGTTTCTGTGTCAAAAGGCATGATGGGAGGTTGGTGTGTGGCCTGTTTTGGTGGGTCAGATTACTATTGTCAGCTGGTTCTGCCTCAGCAGTGCTACACATGCTCAGTGACATGCAGCTTTAAGAATTTGAAATTAGCTTGAGCAGGAGATGTCATGGCAGCGGTTCAGCTTTGCTTTTTAATGGAGCTAATAAAACATCTGGTTACCAGAGGCTCAGGAGCGGTGGTAACCGACTCTTCACAATCCCACAGATGACTGGGCTTCATTATGAAATGCACACTCTACTTTCCAATGATTACAAATCAAGACGTGACACTGTTTCACTAATTTGGAATGGGAAGCTGTGCTGCAGGAGGTAACCCAGGTCTGAGGGACTTAACACGAGCCGCTACCCGTGCTCCTTTGTGTACCAGCTGGTCTTTGTTTGGGATATTTCTGCCTGGTTAACTTCTGAGCCCTCAGTCAGAGGTGATTGCCTTTGTCCTGACTTAGTGACAGAGCTCCTAAAGATAGAGGGGGACCAGGGGGAGGAGTTTTGTTTAGACCATCTGTTGCTGTTCCTGAGACAATTCATCTTGACTTTATACCCTTCAGCTTGAAACTCACGCACGCTCACATACAAAGACGCAAGCAAGTGTCCCATAGTGCCAGTGTTTATCACAGGCCAGCCCAATTTATTTATTTAATTTAAAATATTTTTGATATAATGTGGGCAGCACAGTGGTGTGGTGGTTAGCACTGCTGCCTCACAGCTAGAATGACATCTAGAAGGTCTGGGTTCGAGTCCTCCTTGGCCCAGGCCTCTCTCCGTGTGGAGCTTGCATGTTCTGCCTGTGTCTGCGTCGGTTTCCTCCCACTGTCCAAAGACATGCAGTTGCTGGGGTTAGGTTAATTGGTCACTCTAAATTGCTCATAGGTGTGACTGGTTGTCTGTCTCTCTATGTTAGCCCTGTGACTGGCTGGTGACCTGTACAGGGTGTACCCTGCTTCTCACCCTATGTCAGCTGGGATAGGCTTTTTTTTTTCTTTTTTTTTTCCTGGCCCACCTTTGATTATAGCAGGGATCCTCAAATCTAGGCCTCGAGGGCCGGTGTCCTGCAGCTTTTAGATGTGTCCCTGATCCAACACACCTGAATCAAATGGCTGAATTACCTCCTCAGTATGCTCCGTATGCAGTCAGGTTCTCCAGAGTCAGGTGTGTTGAAGCAGAGACACCTCTAAAAGTTGCAGGACACTGGCTCTCGAGGCCTGGATTTGAGGATCCCTGGATTATAGTGTCTGGAAGAGATTTATCCAGAGAGCGAGTCACTCTGTGCAGATGCTGGTGCAGCAAGCAAAGCCGTTATTAGCGTCTTTATGGTCCAGTTTGTCACTGATGTCTGCAGCTTTCTATGGCAAACCAAAGTTTTATGTGAATTCCTAGTTAGTTTTCAAATTCATTAAAAGAACAGTGTGTAGTGGGTATGCAGCTGGTATGCAGTGGCTCCTTGTTCATGTGAGTGGAAAAATGTGAGACTGACTCAGCAGCTGAACCAGTTAAAACTTTCCTTTACTATGTGCATCACTGAAATTTCTTTATTGAAGCAATACTGGAATGGGTGTGGAAAATTTGCCATCTTATGAGCCATCACAGTCCTTTCCTTGTCATGGCTTGCCCGCTGTCTTACTGTGTTGTACATCTCATGTAATATGTTTGTTACAACATAGTCCCAACTCCTTTGTTAGCCTTACTGTTAATCTCAACCCATGAAATGAAAAAGGAAAAACCCCTGTAAGACAAAGAGCGCCAGCAATATTCTGCTGAATTCCAGTTATGTAACAGAGGCTGATCTTCTTAAAATCTATAAAGTAAGCACTATTAATCTCTGCACAGGACTCCAACAAACTCGCGTGAATCAGCTTTTCCCTGAATAGGCCGTGCATGCTATGTTGGTACCAGGCAGAAACTGGTGTGAAATTCACCGGTCTTCTCATATTAAGCGGAAACTGTGTTAATGCGTGACCACGTGTTGCATCATACCTCTGTTATATTTCTGTCCTGATGTTTCTGTTTATCCTCTTTTTCCACACAATAGGAGGCGGGACATTACGAGCTGCTCGCACCCTTCCTCTTTCCCTTCTCTCTCCCCCTCTGCGTCCTCCTCCTAATTTACACGACCCCCTTTTGTCCCGCTCACTCCTGTCCCCCGTGGTTTGAGAGCCACATTTAGATGTGCTCCATTAGCCGGCTGAAAGAAAAAAATCTGCAGTGATGGAAGTGTGTTTTTTTTTTTTTTTTTAGGCTGACTTGCTTTGTCCAAGAAGGAGGCCTGAATCAAAAAATAAAGAAAACATCAGAGATCAGTCATCACATAAGCTGCTGAGGGAATTCATTTAATAGATTTTATAGTGTAATAATTCTTTGTTTTTTTTCCCCCTCTTAGTCTCTATGTCTCAGCATGTAAATGGAGAGTGAATTAAGCAGAAGCATGTTGGTCTTGTGGCAAGCACATCTGCGCTTCACGGATGAAAGTGTGTGCACACGTAGCAGCCTGTTGTTAATAGTTAATGAGGATTGATGTCTGGAAGTGGTGACCTTGTCTAAGGTTTCTTAGTGGAATCCATGCATATTGATCTCTTCACTTTGATCCTCTGTTGGTCACACGCTTTATTTGCTGATGCTCGTTGCTTCTCTGGCCACCTCCGTGGTGGCACTTGTGATGATTCATCATGTTCAGCTGTTACAGACAAGCTTCTTACAAGGGTTTGTCACCTTTTGAGTTAAATTTCTTTAAAATCCACATCCTAAACATCTAAACTAAACCTTAAACTGGTGAATTTCCCTCGAGATTGGGGGAGTTTTTCTATTTTGAAAACACACTTTCACATCTCCTCAGAGAGAAGATCAATACTGTGCTCATCACGCCTTGCAAAACCACAAGTTTTCAGTTTCAAACTTTAGGCTTAATTAAAATTTGTTTCATCAAAACTAAAGGTGCTGGATTATTACAGGCAAACTGAGTGATATGCTAACAGACAGACATAAAGGTGGGATTATCTGTCTCTCCTCAAAAAAACATGTACTTCTGTTCACTATCAGACAAATGTGTGTTAGTCAGTAAGATTTATTCTATTTATTCTGCAGGGTCAGACAGGCATTTGTTTGTTCTCATTCAGTACAGTCATTCAAATGCTGTGCTAAAGTGGCAAATACTGTAAGGAAATGACAGTTTGTCTGAGCAATCAGCCTCAGATTCCTGTTATTGCTCCTGGTCACTGAGCTGCTAACAAACATGTCTGGGAAGTTCAGTGACTCCATGTGGATACACAAACACAGAAGACCAGGCCGCTGGGATCAGATGCTAACGTCTGTCTGGAACCAGGATCTGATAATGGCTAGAGGTGTGCTGCGATTAGCCTCACTGAAATATAGACAAGAAGGAAGGGATGATGGACATTTGTATTGATTGATATACTAAAGTGGTAAATGCTCATTTGGGGCCATAATCTTTCTATGGAGGAGACCAGCCACACTGAAAGCCTTTTTCAACAGTTTTACTGTGTGTGTATGACTGAGTGGTAGTTTGACTCTCTGACACGCCTTCATCTTGCAGATCTGGCAAACAACTTCTTCTCCTCTAATCATAGTTTAATAAGAGACTAACTGTGCCCGTCCAATCTTGGTGAAGCAGTGGCTGCTGTATGTGGCACATAATGTAAGCAATTTTAGGGAAAAGGGAAAAAATGGGAAAAGGCAGAGAGAAGAAAAGCAGAGAGGATAATTCTTATGTTTACAGATAATCTCTGCTCTTACTTACCCAGCCCTTTTATATCATAGCTAAAAGTCTGGGGGGTATTTTTTTGGGGGGGTTGAACTTTGCCTTCCTTTTTTTCTAGTAACATGAACAACAAGAACATCAGTGGAATACCTTGTATCTGTAATGCAAATGTTCACACCCTTTCTGTAAAGCAGATGAATCCAATACAAGCCCAGTGTCCAGATGCTAAGGTTGTTGTGCTGGCTATTGTGTTGCAGGGGGCCCGTGTCTGGCTGAGACACAAAGAGCAGCTCCACCCCTCTACCGTCAGCTCTTGTGATGATTCAACCCTCGTACTCACCACCGACTATGGGAAGGTAAGCAGACTTCATTTTCAGTATTGTTGCCCCTGAGTCTCAGTAGACTGTCACCTGCACCGTGTCCCTGCAGCATGAAGCTTTTTTCATTGGTTTAAGGATTTGGACTCTGTGTTTGCAAGTCAACAATAGACCAACATTATTCCCTTTTAAAATGAGCAAAGCTAAAACTCTCTGAGGCACCCAGTAAAGGTCACACCAGCCTCACAATATTCATTTGTCATTTTAAAATCTCACCTTGGTTTCTGTTAACACGTCCAGGGTTGTATAAAGAAAGAGGGGAGGATATGTGGGAGGCCTAATTGTTTGCACATATGTGTTTCATTTGAGGTCTCTGCAGCGGGATCAACACCTTTTGTAATTAAAGTAAGAATGACAGGAATGGACTCCAGCAAGTCACTGGCCTGAGCTTATCTGTTTGGCAGTGCTCGTTGGTCTTTGTGTCTGGAGGAAATCCTGTTACAGAGGCAGAGAGACAAACAGACACAGAGAAGCAGAGAGAGCGAAAGGTGGAAGGTCAAAAAATAATTTCTCATTCAAGTCTTTGGGGGGGGGATCTGTAGATCAAAAGAAAGCTGTTTTATCTTATGGAATGCATCTGTACTGATATGATAGTGCTCTAAACTCAGCCACATGTTTTCAGGATCAACAACCATTTCGGTCCACAGGATAAAAACATGTAGCATAAAATTCCTTATGCAGCATCTGCTGCATGGTCATTATTCTGCAAACAAGTCAAAACTCCGTTTTTTTGTCTTCACTGGAGTCCTTCTAAAGAAGGGTGACACATAAAGTAGAGCATAAGCTGCTAAGCTATAAGGGAGCTGCTTTCATTTATATATATATATATATATATATATATATAATATTAAAATTAAGACTTGCTTTGTCAGTATTGTCCATTTCCACTGGATCCAGTTTTATCTGAAAAAAAAAATCCTTTGGACTCTGTCTTGCTTGCAGCAAATGGAAGACAGACAGAGACTGACTAGTAAACATAGAAGAGCATCTAAGGCTAATGATACTTTCCTGAAGAGTTGGTGGAGTCGCATGGCTTGGATATATAAATTTACGCTTGTTAATTTTATAGGCTGATACTTTAATGGTGCTAATGAGTCGTCTTCTTAAAATGGATTATGGTATGCTAGCTTTCTATAATCTTCTGTTCCACTAAGGATGATGGTAATTGAGCAGACCAGGCACACCTGCACTACAGAATGAGTGTTGATGGCATATAATTAATAATGTCGTCGCATAAAACCAATAATAACTTGGTGGGCCTGTGCCGGTTGCTTATGACTCTTGCTGGACAGCTAGCCAGGGCATAAGATGACATCTTTTAGAGGAATGGATAAAACCTGAGCTACCTCCGGCCTCTCACACCCCTGCCATCACGAATCATTTTGAGCTGTTGGTTCTAGCTCATATTTACATTACCTTCAACATAACACACAACAGCAGGTCTGCACAGGATGCTGTCAACACAGCACAGCAACAACATGACAACTATGTGAGTTCACTGCTTATCACTTTTATTCCTATCACAGCAGTCCCATCTATATAAATGGTTTCATCTGTGGTTTCAAGTAATCACTATAGACAAAAGTACTGAGCCATGCCTGCTAATCTTTGAATTCCAGCATTTTCAATCTGCCACAGGTGAATGCGTCATTCTAAAGAGCTCATTGTATTCAAGCGTGATGCTGTAACAGGATGTCACTGTTGCAACAAGTCAGTTTGTGAAATTTCATCCTTCCTAGATATTCCACGATTAACTGAAAGTGGCATTATTGTAAAGCGGGAGCCACAGAAACGCAGCCACAAGGCAGGGCACCAAGTGCTGAGGTGCTCTGCTGAGTCAACTGCAGAGAGCAGGGAGCTTCATGGCATTGGCCTCCGTCGGCTGAGCAGCTCCTGTACGTGCCAGTAATTTTGTCCATATAGTGAATCTGTGAGTTCAGGACTTTTCATGGACTCTCAACACACCCGTAACAGTTACAAAGGTACATCCTGAAGAAAATAAGGAGGACTCACTTGTCCCCTTAAGCTGGGTATATACTGAGCAATTTTGGGGCTGTCCTGTGGTTATGGCTACAGATGAGTGCTTTCATGTCACACTGTGAGAGAGGTTCAAAGTTGGCTGTTGTAACAGTCTTGTGACTGGAAATAGCCTGAAACAAACAAATCAGGTGACTTTAGGTGACTGCTGGTGAAACCTGTGTCTACTAACCACCCAAAAGAAATGTGGCAAGAAATAATGTGTTCAAACTGACAAAAAAAAAAAAAAAGCTGCAAAGAAAAAAAGAAATGGCAAAAACTTGTTTTTATGATTATTGTTTATCATTATCAAGGACATAGCACAGAAAGAAATAGTGGAGGACTAGCAGCCTCACATCTTTGTCCTTGTATAGTCTACATGCATCAAACTTGATAACCTGTTCAGGTTCTTTGAATCCATGTCACACAGTGTGGTTTCCACAGAGTGCAGGCGCCTTAAAATCTAGTGAATGTTCATTGCCAAAGACTCCACCACAACCACTGACTTTTTTCCATTCTGCCATTCAGGAAGGAATAGAGGCAACTAAGCAACTTCTTAGTTTCTTCAGTACTGCTGTTCCTTGACCTCATACAGTGAACCATAACTGCACAATCAATAATCTGTGTTTACAGTATATCCCTATTTATTTCATGTCATCAGTACTTGCCAGCCTGTTGACAATGATTGAAATGCACATGCACTGTAAGGAAGTGATCACAGAAATATGAATTTACACAGTATTTGATCTACACAGCCCATGTGCTCATCTGTAGGCCGTTGCAGAACCTTTTGTGGTATTTCTGTGGTCAGTTGAGGGGATGCAGTCAACCATGTGCTGTCCAAAGGGCAGGGATGACTCTGGGTAATGGAATATGACTAGAGAACGAAGTGCACTGCTTATCCTTCAAAAATATTCCACCAACCTCAGGGAGTAAAAAAATTAAACAAACCCAAAAACATTATGTTAATGTGGTGCCCCATTTTTTTGTGACTGGGAGTGGGACCACTGTGCTGCAGTTTGCCTGAAGCTGGACTGTCTCATATGATCTGGATATTGCTTATTGAGCCAGACATATGGGTGTCTCCTCTGTTTCCAAGACTGTGCAGCAGAAACGGCAGGAATGTGAGACTGGGGAACAGACCTTCTCCAACATCAGGATTCCTGGCTGACCTGATGTCATCCCGTGTTCCTAGATGACGTACAGTATTTTCCGAGGTTTATAGACACTTACTGATCCAATCTCTATCACTTATTTAATCAAGCATCTCTATCAAGATCAGGGTATTGTGTCTGTGCATATGTGCTGTCTGCCAGCCTGCCTGTGTCTGCTTCCTACCATATCAGAGGGTGTTTGTTAAATGTATTGTGGCAGCATTTTCCACTCTGGGGGTGGGATATACCATTATCCACTGCTCCCTGCCTGAGTGCTCAGCTTATCTCCAGAGAGCACCACCGGTGTGTCTTTACCCACACGGCCTGGGCTTTAACAAGCTGACCTGGCTCCTGTCATATTAACCATCATATCAGCATTCATCACTGCCTGCTTTACTGTGTGTGTGTGTGTGTGTGTGTGTGTGTGTGTGTGTGTGTGTGTGTGCGTGCGCGCGTGTCCAGATGGCACCAGCTGGATTAACAGTGTGTGAGTTATCCCCAGAGGAGTGTATATGTAAAGAAAAGCAGAAAGAGAATCGCCCACCTGAGCTAAATACCTGCTGCTGTCATTGTCCAGCTTCAAAATCATTTGATCTGTTAGTCTACAACCACCAATGACTCATTCTACACATGCATTACAAAATGCATGTGGCTTGTATAGACTTATCAAGAAACTAAATGGCATTTTTACTAATAAGAAGTGAAAATAGTTCACTTCACCAAAAACCTTATTCTTGACACTAAGAAGCTTTTCTTTATGTTCCTCTGATTCAACAAATTTAACTCGAGCGAAAGAAATTTGACTCTTATCAAGTGTGAATCCCGAAGTCGTCCAGAGCCTGTAGACATGCAGTCTGTGCAGTTTATAATAGCTCTTTGATCGCCCCTCAGCCTTTTCTGGATAATTAGTCAATGAAGCCTTTATGTGGGACTTTATGTGAGTGATGTGCATTCGTGCGCGAGCTCACAGAGATAACACAAACATTATTGTTAATGTGTTTGTGTGATAATTTTTTTCTTTTTTTTTGTATTTTCATGGTTGCTTTGCCTGATTATTATTATTTTTTTAAGCTGTAAAAATGGTATTCTGCTATTTGTTTTCATATTCCCACCCCACCCCAATCCACCGCCACAGATTTCTCTCGGGTTTGGGCGTGATCCCCCTGCAGCAGATGGATTCACTGTAAGACAGAGGGACTCAGAGTTTTTTTTTTGTTTTTTTTTTTAAAAGGAACAGAGGGAGGGAAAACAGTGACAAACAAGACTTGTTTGTATCCAGAAGCCTGTGATTTTTGTCTCTGTCAATGTGTCCCTGTGTCCCTGTAAAGGCCTGAATATAGCTGACATTAAAGCATAAATGCTGTGAGCTACAGAGCCTGACTCCACCTATATGTGAATATTAAGTAGAGCTGCTTGGACAAAGCTCAGCAGCAGGGTGTGGTTTCAGGGAAGAGGAAACAAAAGGGGAGAGAGGGGGAATCCAGCTTCAAACCAACTTTAAAACAGTTTCCTTTTGTTTCCTAATTGGGGATATTTACTGTCATTTTGATGACATTTTTGGTAGCATTTTAAGTTATGTTAATACAACTGAAAATAAAAATATTAGCTGTGACTTAACTGCCAGTTATTTATTTTATTAATTTGTCTGTTATTTAGTTTATAAAAAAAAATAAGAAAAGAAAAATACCCTTTCCAAAATCAAACTTGTTCTACTAACCAGTCCAAAAGCTAACAATATTCAGTTAAAAGCCATCCTTTTCCATAAACACTTATCCAAGTCAGGGTTGCGGAGGCCGGAGCCTATCCCAGCTGCCACAGGGCAAGAGGCGGGGTACACCCTGGACAGACTGCCAGTCTATTGCACGGATCATATGAATGTGAATGCCTGTTGAGTTGATTGATTTTTCTTTCCCCCTTTTTTTATTTTTTAGATTTATTTGGGGAGTTTTAGCTTTTATTTTTAATGGGAAAGCAGGGAGAGAGCAAAGGGGGGAAAAACATGCAGGAAATGGCCTGAGGCTCACTCAAACCTGGGCCCCTGCACTGGCCTTTATAGGTCTTCTGATTGAGTTGATTTTTTTTTATTATTATTATTATTATTATTATTTGTGCTTCATACACACTGCATGCCCAATCTTTGTGAGTTTACAAGGCACAAAAAGTGCAGCTGCAGCAGTCAAATGTTTCTGCATCTTTCTTGCTGGTTATTTTACAGCTTTGCCTTCAACAAAATAATCTTCCTTCTGTCTCCAGCTTGGCAAAGAGTCCTTTTTTTTTTCTCTTTTTTTTCCCTTTGGGATTCAGCAGAAATGGGGGAAATTTTGCTTCATGATATATTTCAGTGCAGTAAATTTAACATTTTCTTTACTAGCAGCATCATTTAAATAAACACTGCAGCTTTTTGTGTTTTCTTTTTTGTGTGCTGCTCATGTGGCCAGCAGCGTAGCTTGCTAGTGTGAACACCAGCCTCCATTTGTAAAGGATCGATTTGCACCACAGACAACTTTGATAATCAATCACGTGTTGTTGTAAGTGGCATGAAGTAGCTTCCATCATCAGGCCACTCAAATCATTAATGGCGACGATGCTGCCCGCCTCTTCCATCAATGGAACAGGCATTGTGGTCGCAGGGTTGCCTGATACGACTTAAATTTGCCGACTTAACATTCTTGACTCTAAATTCAAACTGCTGTTTGATTTGTTTTTTTTACAAACTGGGGGTTAAAAGGATAAAAATGGAAATAGCAAAAACAATCCATGTGTCTAAGTGCGTTATTTTTATTTTCCACAGGAACTTGTTCAGTCAATAAATTATTTAATTATTTATCGTGGCTTTAAGGAGAGAGTTCAGACTTCTCTCCCAGGAAAGCAGCCAACAATGAAACTAAGACCACAGTGGGGCAAAACACAGGAATGTGAAACCTTTTGATGCTGAAAATTCTAGCTCAGTTTTCCCCGGGTATCTCTGATGTTTCAAGTAGGAAAAAAGTCCCTGTATCTCGCTCTGTGAAATCTGAGCTGTAAATTATTCAAAGAAGACCAGAAACAAGGTCATAATGCAATGCAGAGGCAGACAAGCACCCAATACATGTCCTCACACACACACACAAATGTGAACAGGTAATTCATCTCCCCGTGTTATATTCTGGAAAAGGAGCGGTGAGTGCGCTCACTTGGTTTCCCTCCTTTGAAACTTGAGGTGAAATTGAAATCTTGTCCCGCTGCTTCTTGTAGTGGTGTGTTAACCTGTATTAACTTTGCTCCCAGCCACCTTAAAGCTACTTTGAACTTTGAGGTGTTATTGTAGAGATCTGTGGTATGTTTGAGTGGGTGTTGGACACAGTATCATCGGTGACAACAGAAACACTTTTCAAATCATGTTTTTCGTTTTGCAGTCTCAGTAATTATCTTTAAAAAAATGTTTTGGTATGAAGACGTCTACAGAGGAAATCCACCGGAGCCTGGGTGTTAAAAATGGCATCAATCCCATTAAGTGGTTGGTGTAATTGAGTGTAAAATGCTAATGCTGACTATGGATATATTACAAGTGAAAGCTTGTCTGATTTATTAGTCACTCGGGCCCTATAGTGAATCTGCACCGATTTGCCAAAGGAGAGGGTGGGGTTAAAGCCAAATGTTGAGGGACATCTGGCTGCAAATCTGCGAACTTCTGCTCACTGGATGACATCATTGCACATGCTGCCTTCTCTCTTAGGTCTTCACTCATTTATAAACCTTAATATCACAGCAACATTGATGACTGCATTGTTATCGTGCGTTTGTCTCAGCATACACCCATTCTCTAATGGCTTTGTGAAACATTTTATAAATTGCTGATCTACTGTATTCCCCCACACAACCATCTCTAGGGTTTTACAGAGAATGGCCTAAAAAAGAGAAAATATCCAGTGAGCAGCAGTTCTCTGGGGAAAAAAAAAAAAGCCATATCCAGACTGCTTCAAACAGATAGGAGTGTGAATAACTACTTGTTACAATCAAGGTACGCAGAAGAGCATCTCTGAATGGACAACACATCAAACCTTGAAGCAGATTGACTACAGCAGCAGAAGACCACACCATGTGCCAGTCCTGTCAGCTAAGAACAGGGAACTGGGGCTACAACTGACACAGGCTCACCAAATTTTGACTATAGAATTTGTCCAATTTTGACTGGAAAAATGCTGCCTGTTAGGGTCAGAATTTGGTATAAACAACATGAAAGCATAGATCCATCCTGCCTTGTATCAACAGTTCAGTTCAATTGGGCCTTAGTACCAAGTGAGCATCATTTAAGCACCCGACTCTACCTGAGTAGAGTCCCGCCTTTTATGATCAAATATTTTGGTGTAAAGATGAGGGCTTTACAGAATACAGCTTGGTTCAGAGAGTGTTTTTAATTTGACTCTGCTCTGAAAAAGCCTTCCCATACAGGTTGCCCAGTACCGAACAACATCTAACCCCTTTCTTCTCCATTTATGCTTCGACTCATTAATTTTGTAGGTTAATAACAATAAGGGCTCCATTAAAGAAAAGATTTGATACAGTAGGCCTGCCTTATGTTCATTGGTACTACTTTCAAAGAACCAGCAGAGCCTCAAATGTTTGACTACAGTCTATTAGCAGCTCCCGCGGAGCCCCAGCAGCCAGCCTGTGCTGACTCAGCATTTCACCGAGACTCAGTATCTCCTGGGACATGCAGGAACATGCCAGGAGTGCAGCAGTAGTGCATCGAGATGCAACAATCACAGCCTCTTGTCCATCAGTATCTGCACATCATTTCCCATCAGGTGACCAACATAATTGTGGTCTCTGTGCTTTCTGCTATCTTATCTTGTGCATTAGAGCTCTGACATCGAAAAGAATCTGCAAGGCTATGCTGGTTTATGCAACTCCTTATCTTTCACTCTTTCACTTCCATTGTTAAAAAAAAAAAAAATTACTGTTAGATATCAATTCCATCATTTTTCACCCAGAGAGAGGTGATAAAAGACAGGTCTGGGTATGAATAAGACAGGGGCTCTCTTCCTGCCTGGTATGCTGGCAGCAGGCACAGGCAGGCGCATATCAGGGATGCAGTCTACCTTATTTCACCTCAGTTATTCCTGTGTGATATTTCTGATCTGCCTGTCTCCAAAGCATGCAGTGGAAAACTGATGTTGTGACAGGAGTTTTGATTAACATCTTAAAGGTGACCTGGACATGACTTGTTTTTGTTGAAACCCTCATGTAGCTGGCTGTTTGCCGCCTTTGTTAGTTGCGATTAGAGATGCCAAAAATGTGCATTAGGCAATTTGTTGTGCTGGTGAAGTGTTGCAAAGTGTTCTCCACTTCAGAAATGATAGTTGTGGGGGCATAATTTTTTAAAATCAGTTATTAAAAATTAAAAAAGATCCCAGTTAAAGTTTAGTGAAATGCATGATGATAATGAGATGATTTACTCTCCTTTTTTTTTTTTTTGTTCAGAAGAAAAGGGGGCAGTTGTTGTGCAATGTGAAACATGTAGTCTATTTCTTCATATGGGTTCAGGGATTGCATTTTAATCGATTTTTTTTTCTCTCTCAAAACCTGACAATAACTTATGACCACTCCATATTAATGAGTACGTTGATGTGTGCCTTTGACTGTTACAGGTGATCTGCCTACAGAAGGAGGAGCTGAACAGGGAAATGGTGTACCCGATGCACGCCAGCAGCATCCATGGAGTAGAAGACATGTCCACACTGGCAGAGCTGCATGAAGCTGCAATCATGCACAATCTGTTTCTGCGCTACCAGAAAGACAGCATCTATGTAAGTGTTCATCTGTGAGCGCATTAGCTTGTACCAGTAGATACCTGAAATCAGTGGCTCCATTGTGATGTTTAACAGTGCATTTTCCTGGGAATGGGTAATGTGAGGAATAGTGGGAAGGATATATTTATATACTGGAAAATAATCAGAGAGTTATACAGGAACAAACTAAGAGGACTGAGGTCAGGATGATATATAATAATATTAAAAACACCAAATCCAGATTAACTCTGGAATCAAGTGAACCTCTGAGTGTATTCAGAACTGGATTTCTATTCCGTTTGTTTCACCTATTCTCCCTGGATTGCTTTCAAAGTAAAGCTCTGGGCTTCCACGGAAATATTATCCGGGCATTATTAAAATAATTGCTCCCCACAGACACACATTAACTATGTTTTAGGAAATCCTATCTCCTGAACTCATCTCGGCGCATTCACCCGCTCTGACTGCATTTCACTGGAGAACAGTAACACTGTGTGGAAGGATGACCCACAAACACACTTTTGTGTGGGACTTTTTTTTTCCCAAAGCGTATTACCCAAGCAGGAGCAATGGATCCTAAAATATTATCGTCCTTAGAGCAAACTAGGCCATAGGCAGTAGTTTAATACTATTACTGAATGCAGGTATTGTGTTGGAGAAAGGTACTGAGTGAATCTATTCAACCATGGTATTCAGTAACTGTATTGTAGAGCTCATACCAAAGGCCAATGATTGGCAAAGAGTTGAGAGTTGTAAATTTTAATGTGTTCTTTCATAGCACATTTTTTTTTCTCTGACTTTCTTCTTCTTTTTGTTTTTTGTCCCATTCACTTGTCTGTTCTCAGACCAACATCGGTTCCATTCTGGCGGCAGTAAATCCCTACAAGCAGATAGCGGGCCTGTACGATGGCGCTGCTGTCGACTTGTACAGCAAACATCAGATGGGGGAGCTGCCTCCTCATATCTTCGCTGTGGCCAACGAGTGCTACCGCTGCCTGTGGAAGAGACACGACAGCCAGTGTGTTCTCATCAGGTGAGGATGAGTCCCGTCACTGCGAAATTATCGGCTGCAGCATGCATCTTCTTAACAGTGTGGAATAATGAATAAAGTTCTCTTTATGAGGAGTAAAGATGACTTAACAGATAGTTCCATCTGAAAAATGTTCTCTATTGAATTTTGTATTGCATTTCCCCCAAAAAACTGCACATATAGATATAGTAAAGAATAGGGTTGTAGCACTATTGAATCACAGCAAGGATGTCCTCGGTTCAAACGGTTCACCCTGATAAGTGGTTAAGAAAATAGATGGATGGGAAGGTTGAACAGATCCATTCATGTATCTTCTCCTCTGTTTTTTGCATGTTCAGTGGGGAGAGTGGTGCTGGGAAGACAGAGAGCACCAAGCTGCTGCTGAAGTTTCTTTCAGTGATGAGTCAAAATTCAGCAGGTACTCCTCTGTCAGAGAAGACAACCAGGGTGGAGCAGGCCCTCGTCCAGAGCAGGTACTATATGAAACCCACTGCAGTGGAACATGTTTTATTTGCACAGTAATTATTTGTGGTGTTTTGCGCATTTAGGTTATTTTATTTTTCTTTTTTTCAATTAAAAATATTAGCATGTTAAGATGGATTTTTTTTAAATATATATATATATATATATATATATATATATATATATATATATATATATATATATATATATATATATATATATATATATATATATATATATATATATATATATATATATATATATATAAGCTTTCTTTCAAGTATTCTTGTTGCAGTTCCAGTGAAGTTAACTCAAGTTAGCTCTTTGTGGAAACTCAATAAGAATATCTTGTGTCCTATATTTTATTCAAATACCAAAACCGTTTTCATCATGGCTGCAGGAAATGATAATAAAATTTAAAACTGTAACTGGATCCACATCACCTTTGGTATAGAAGAGTGCAATGTACAACCACCTGATACATTTTAAAGGCTTCTTTGATAAACTTGAGTTATTTTATTTGCTTGATTATCTATATTCCGTAGTCCCATCATGGAAGCATTTGGGAATGCTAAGACAGTGTACAACAATAACTCCAGCCGCTTCGGGAAGTTCATACAGCTCCACTTTTCCCAGAATGGAAACATCCAGGGAGGCTGCATCATCGATTGTATCCTTCACAAATGCCCTCTCACATACGGTGAAGATTGTGTTTTGCACAGATGATCGAGTCGCTGTAATTTTTCCTTGACTTTCAACTGTCAGATTTGCTGGAAAAGGTAAGTTTATATTGTGTTTGTACTGAAACGTCCAGGACCTTCAGCAGATCTTATTTAATAACACCAGTGTTTAATAAAGTGATCGGAATAACTCATTCAGTTATAAAGTGCTTGGTGCAGATTTTCTAACCGTGCTCTCTGTCCAAGAACCGTGTGGTCCGACAGAATCCTGGTGAAAGAAACTACCACATCTTCTATGCGCTGTTAGCAGGAGCAGACAAGGACCACAGAGGTTGGTTTTTATAGAGTCTGTGACTAATTATAGTCCCCATCTAAACACCTTTAGGCTCCTGTTTAGTGAAAACATATGACTACTATGTGAAAATCCTGAAAATATATACTTTCAGGCAGCTCTACAGCTAAAATGGTAATCTCCAAGTTAATAACTCTCTGTCTGTTTGAGTTGTTTCTGTTTACATTTTATTACAGTTCCTTTGTGTCTTTCTGTGTTACAGATATGTACCTCCTTTCTGAAGGTCCTGAGTCATATCACTACCTGAGCCAGTCAGGCTGCGTGCAGGACAGCAGTCTGGATGACAAGCAGCTCTTCAACAGTGTGATGGTGAGAAAGAAAAGGACTGCCCTTTCCTTTTTTACTTTTATTGTACATCATTTTCTTACCCTCCAGAGGGCGCTGTAGCCCTTTTTCATGAAATAGCGACAAATCAAAGACCTCACTTCCAGCAAACATGAGCCTAAGGTGTACTTATTTGATAATGCCACGGGTCTGGCTTATAGGTTGTTGTACAGAAAACAAAATGACGTTTAATGGATTTAATTTCAGCATTCCTCATTGTGACATTTCTGTGTAACTTTGTGTTGTAGGAAGCTTTGAAAGTGATGGAATTCACTGAGGAGGAAATCAGAGATGTGTTCAAGCTGCTTTCGGCTGTCCTCCAGATGGGCAATATTGAGTTTATGACTGCTGGTGGAGCTCAGATCACTTCCAAAGGAGGTAGAATAAGGAATTAAGACAAAAATATATAGTACCAGATCCACTAGGGATAATGTGTTAAGCTTCATCCACATATAAGGTGATTCTATCATCACTCATCACTTTGTGTGGAAAACCCTACTGTACATTCTGTACACTTCAATAGTAGTCACTTCTGTTGGTTGTTGGCTCAACTGCTTGCCTCAAAATTGAGCTCAACCCACTCAGCATCACCGATGAAGTGACACCACAGAGTCACTTCCTGGGTCTATGCTCCTTTTAGGCTGATGCTGATGACACAGTCTTAGTGTGTACCATATTACTCAAACTTACTGAAAAATCACAGATTAGAAGCAGTATAGCAGTGAGGTGACAGTGATAACCACCGCACCACTGTGCTGCAACCAAATAAGCTGAAATAGAATCCACAGACATCAGTTTGTACGCACACAATTATTTAAACAGACAATGATACAATTTAGCGTATTAAAGCTTCCTGTACTGAATGAATTTTTTAGAGACACATTATCAACTATTAAAGTTTATACTGCATTTGTTGGCTTATTTATTTATTTGCAGTTTCTTTTGCTTATGTTTTTTAGATGATCAGATGATATCAATGTAAGGGAAATTCTTGCATGAAAACCCTAACCAAGCAGTGGTTTTAGTGCTGAGATCAAATACACAAGCTATGCGGGCTTTATCAAACAGTAGAAAAACATTTTTAAATTGAACTCAGTCCAGTTGTTTCTGATATACCAGATAACAGGTTTATCAGTGATTTTAGACGGCTCTGTAGTATTCCTCACTGCCCTGAGTTTGACTGACATTGTACCAGCAGACAGAGCACTAAACAGGCTGTAACATGAGCTTAAGGCTCCTTTGTTTGCTGTGTCCAACCTCTTTTCCAAAAAACCTACAACTACCGTGACTGCACAAGACTACAGCCCAGCCTGCAGAGTAGAATGCCCTATAGGATTGCTGTGTATTTGCCACATCTATTGTTTAGGTGACTTCTGTTGATGTTAAACTGTTGGCATAAGTTATACATACACTTGAGGTGTGAATGAATAGTGTACAGAATTGTAAAGCGCTTTGAGTACTGTGAAAAGCGCTCTATAAGTCTAAGGCATTATTATTATTATTATTATTGTTAAATGTACATTTGTGTATGTGTTTCAGTGGTCAGTAACGTCAGTGAGCTGCTCGGTCTTGACTCCTTCCAGTTGTCGGAGGTGTTGACCCAACGCTCCATGATCCTCAGAGGAGAGGAGATTTGCTCTCCTCTCACTGTGGAGCAGGTAACAACACATCCAGCCCAACTTCCCCCCCCTCTGTTTCTCATTACATGAAAGACACGGTTAACACAGAAACAGAACTAAAGCATTTGCACTTATTTCCCAGTATTCAGTGTATCATTTTAAGATCGGGTGCTCTGCTCTATCCATATTTCCCGCCCGTTGTCCTCACTCCTCTCCCCTCGCCTGTCCTGGTGACTGACACACACACATACACATACACAGCCTCTCTCTGACGCACTCCACTACATGCCTTTCTAGATCCCTTTGCGTGACTCCCAGCCATTTCCTGCTTTTTGTCTGCCAGATTCCAGGCACAATAAAGCCATCGTGATAGTGATCTGAGTCAAAAGCACTACAAAACCAATGATTGAGGTTGAAGGAAGAGTCTTCTCCTCTGGAGGCAGTGCAGGCGGGCACTAAGACGCTAGCGTAATAATTTACGTGTGTCTCCCTCAGCTTCAAATGTCTGTGTTGCAGTCTGTAATACTCTAAATATTGTGCAAGCCTTCATCTGCATGTGTTGTCCTTTTTACCATATGCCACAAGAACACACATGCCACAATCCCTTCTTGGCTGAGCTCAACCCTTCGGCCCACTCACACTCATAAATGTCAGCGAATATGCAGGGAGGACCTTTATTATTATCGCCGAGACACGAAAGCTTTTCATCAGCAGACAAAGAGTCTTGTGCTGTCACCCTGCTGCTGCTTGCTCTGCCTGGCCTTTGAAGCAACTTGTCTCTTAATAGAGTTCATTATTCCAGACCTAGAGTCTGCAAGAAAGACCTCTTCTCACAACAGCCAGGGGTCACTCCCCCTCACAACTGCCAGCAGTAGCCCCCCCACCCTCCCTCCCACCCCTGTCCTGGACAAACAGCCATTCTTCTCACCCCCATGACGGAGATCCTGGAGCCAGCGGCGGTCCTTTCGCTCCCAGTAGTCGCATGAGGTGACTGGGCATGATGGATTACTCAAAAGCCCGGGAGCATTGTGGCTCTGAATAAAGTACACACGGCCACACTCTTGTTTTGTTTTTAAATCAAGCACAATACCTGTCGAGGAAGTGTAGCTGGCAAGCTCAGTCTTTGTGTATTCATACACAGGCAGAAAGGCTGTCTCAGTGGCAGCTGCAGAAAATTACTCTTGACACAAACGGTGATGGGAGGTAGATTTTTTTTTTCTTTTTTCGCATTGTAGCATCTGCCCTGTGAACCACTGAGAAATAATGTGTCAAGTTATGAATTAAACAGGTCATGTTCTTATATGTCGGTTTGTTTGTAAGGTCTTCCTCTGTGAATTGATTGTTCTCAGTGGCCATGAAACTGGACTTCTCGTCAGTTTTGGTTTGAATAATGAGTTGGACAGTTTCATTTTAGTTTTTACTTATGAATTCATGCCAAACTATGGGCCAGAACCAGCCCGCTGAGGGATCTGGCAGTTTTGATCCAGAATATAAAAATTGCAGAGAGGGAGAGTGTAATTTTGAAACTTTTCACTGTATTTTAGAAAGAAGCCTTGTGTTCACGTTAAGAATGAATACTTCATGAGAGTCCTTGTCTGAACTGTTAATTTCATCCTAAGCCTGAGGGCTGAGTCATTGGTTTTGCAGCCGTACTAATGACAAAGACGTTACCCGTGGCCTGCCATACTACACTGAAGTAAGATTCTAAGGCTAAGGAGTCCTGTAGTTGTGTTCTCTTGTGAACTGGGACAGTTTCCTTGAAATGACAGTACATTGGTTTAATGTGGAAACAGTGACACATTCTTATTTGTCTTACGACATCTGAGACCATTCGTCATCTGTTTTATAAATGGATGGTTCATTTAATTTGACGGATTTCAGAATGTACTTCTGTCGTTTTCATTGGCATTGCCATTTTCAGGGGTCTGGCCAACAACTCTGGCCTGTGTGTGGCCCCTGAATGCAAAGAGCTTGACACACAGTGTAAAGTAACTGTGCCAATGATTCAGAAAAAAAATCAATATAAATTTAAACTGGACTGGTATTTGAGGACTCAGAAGCCTAATTTTCCCACTCACACTCCAGTGGATGCATCGGGGTGCAGCTTGCCCAAGGATAGAGACTGGAGGAGCTGGGGATCGAACCACCAACCGTGAGCAGCTGTGGCTCCATCACCTGAGCCACAGCTGCTAAGATTTATTGTCAGAATAATGCATTTGAAATCAGAAAGAAGAGCACATGTTCATATTTTTTTAATGTAAAATCTCACTTTGTCGAACACTGGATATCTGATAAATGTAGAGGAGAAAACGATACAAAAGCTCCTTCTGAAATGTTACAAAGCTACTAAGCAGTTGAAGTAAATCATCTCCAAATGGTCTTTCTGTCCCTGTGGGAAAGTGTAAAGGAGTAGGTGTCATTTCCTTAAATCCTGTTTTTGTTTTTGTTTTTTTAAACTTGAGGCAATCATGAAACATATTTATGCCTTTATTCCAGTTTGTCATTGTTTTCACTGTTATTTTTTTTTCTTCCCTAATGTTACAGTGCAGTGCGTCACTCTGAGATATGTTAATCTAACCCTTGACACATTTATGCTGTTCA